>BQNB010016713.1:33169-71197 GCA_026074375.1 Tanacetum coccineum | reverse complement strand
AAAGTCATTTTTATACCTCTTTTAATATTACTTATACATATGGGTATATTACTACCTAATGGTCAAGTTACTAGTTAGGATTGAAATTTCACTTTCACCATTTTTGATGTCATTTACAAACCATAAAGAGTTGGTTGACTATCCAATTGATTCAGAATCTACATGACTTTAGCTACAACCCATAGTTTTCACTTTTTAATTGGTTCAGCCCGTAAATATGACTTTTTACACAATCTGTACAGCAAGGTCCAGATTTGACTAGTTTTAGTGTTTTGACCATAACTCATTCATTATTTACTTTCTTGGAATCATCCAATTTGCCCAATGTACATAAGAGATTTATCTATGACCTCATGTCATCAAATCAATCCTCAAACCTACTGAGTTTTATAGAATCTACTGTTCATTACAGCTCATAATTTTGATGATCTTTTCACTTGTTTTAGATGACTATTTTAGCTATAATTAACCTAGATCTATACATGCATGGCCATTTTTATTACTTGATCATCAAATATCATACATGTACATATACAAATTGAAAATCAAAAGAAAACATAAACAAAACTCATGAGATTTTTACCACAAGAAATATGTAGAAAATGATCAAATGATCAAAACAAGAACAAAGCTTCAATCTTCAAGCTTGATCTTCACCCAAAAATAATTTTGATCACCATTTCTTCACCAAAATGACTTGATAAAAACTTGTATAACTTCAGCCCCAAAATGTATATAACCCTTCTTGAAAACCCTTTTAATCACCTCCAAAATACAATAACCATACTAGGAAATCATCTTAACTTGAGTGCTTAATATTTGAACTTCAAAATTTGTGAAATAAGTATTTTTGGTGAGATAGGTGGCATCAAGGGTGAGAGGGAGAGAGAAGAATTCATATGTGAGTGTGAAATATGAGTGTTGTGTGTGTGTTTGATGGTCAAAAATGAGCTTATGTTTGCTTGGACTAAAATGCCAAGTTTACATTGTTATAGCAAGAATCAACACCAAGAGGACACCTCTCCCTTTGGTTGATCCGCCCCAATGGTGGGTTAGATAAGTGGGATGAGTTTAAAACTTGTCCCACATTTTGTAAATGCGGGTATTATCAAAGTCCGATATTTAAAAAGGTACGCTACGTAAAGGTTTTACGTAAAATACCAAAAATGCGCTTAACACGAAAAATAAAAACGAATGTAATAAAATTATTTCTACGGCAATTTAAAAATATAAGCGTCGATGCTTAACGTAGAATTCGCCGGCTCTTTGTAAACGTCGGGTAAATTACAAATGTAAGCCCTAATTCTCCCGGTTAGTCGTGAGTTCATATCTCAACATAAAAATAAAAAATATAATTAATACTCGAGAATAAAATAACGACCTGAAATTGACGGATTGTCACAGCATTTCCCCCTAAAAAGGGATCTTCGTCCCTGAAGATCAATTCATCTTGTCGCCCGCTTTCTGTTAAAATCAAAGAGATGAGGGTATTTCTTCCACATTTGATCCTCCCTTTCCCAAGTATATTCCGGTCCACGACTCAAATTCCATCGAACTTTGACTATAGGGATCCGACTTTGCTTAAGTTGCTTTACTTCCCTATCCATAATTTCGATAGGTTCTTCGATGAAATGCAACTTCTCGTCGATCCTTATTTCGTCAAGAGGAATAATAAGATCTTCGTCCGATAAACATTTCTTCAAGTTTGAAACATGGAATGTATTGTGTATTCCTTGAAGCTCTCGGGGTAATTCCAGTTTATATGCCACCGGACCCACTCTTGATAAAATCTTGAATGGTCCAATATAACGGGGACTTAATTTCCCACGTTTTCCAAATCGAACAAAACCTTTCCACGATGATACTTTCAGCATAACTTTGTCACCCACTTCGAACTCCAAAGGTTTACGTCTCACATCCACATAACTTTTATGTCTACTACGAGCAGCCAATAATCGGTTCTTGATTTACACAATCATCTCTGTCGTTTAGCGAATTATTTTTGGTCCCGTGAGTTGGGTATCTCCAACCTCACTCCAACATACAGGCGATCTACATTTTCTTCCATATAGAGCTTTGAAAGGTGTGGCTTTAATACTAGCGTGATAACTATTATTGTATGAGAATTCAGCCAAAGGTAAGTGCTTATCTCAGCCACTACCAAAGTCAATCACGCAAGCACGCAACATGTCTTCTAATGTCTGTATCATTCTTTCACTCTTACCATCAGTCAGGATGTGTAAAGCTTAGTGCTCATATCCAAATTTATCCCCAATGACTTTTTAAGAGATCTCCAAAACCTTGATGCGAAGCGAGGGTCTCAGTCTGAAATAATCAACACGGGCACCCCGTGCCTACAAACAATCTCCTTCAAATAATCGAGAAGCTTTCTTGATTGTATCTTACTCATTTAATTAGAATAAAGTGGAGAAGAATTTAGTCAATCGGTCAATAATGACCTAAATTGAATCAATTCCAGATGGTGTGCCCTGGAAATTGCCAACTCTGTGAAATGAAATTCCTTTGTATTCTCTCTTTTTACAAACAAGAATTTTTCATTTTTGTCTGCTGAATAATCTTGATGGACTTTGGTGTCCGTTCAGGCCTTGACTTTAGCACACGTCATCAAGCATTTACGACTTTTGTCACTAATTCAGCTTTCATATCTACGGCCACACTGTATAACTTTTTAAAATCATGGTAATTTTTATCCCGACACCCTAGGATGAATGGAATATTTTGAATTTATAAGATTCAACATGTTAGTACCCTCTCAATCCTCCAATTTATGGTAACCTATAATCACTCATCCTTTCAGACATTTCGTACCATCAGATCTAAATTCAAATGGCTCCCCTTGGCCACGAAATCCTTCAGCACTAATATTTTCCTCCTTGCATGCTTCAACTTGTGCATTCAAAATTTGCTCGGGTAAATTATTATGTACCATTACCACTAAAGCACATACTCGAATCGGTTCCTTATCCTTCCTGCTCAACGCATCAGTGACAACATTCACCTTTCCCGAGTGATAACGAATAACACAATCGTAATCACTCAAAAGTTCAATCCATTTATGCTGCCTCATATTTAGATCTTTTTGATCCAAAATATATTGTAGGCTTTTGTGATCGGTGTATACCGTACACTTAGTGATAATATTGGCGCACTACACAATTTTAGCTTCAATGTTTGAAATACCTCCTATTCATCATTGCCCCACACATACGACTTATTTTTCTGAGTGAGTTTAGTTAATGGTTTGGATATTAGAGAAAAACTCCTAATAAACTCATTCGATAGATGAACCTGACCAAAACCCAAAAATTGTGCACTTTGTTTGTGTTAGCCGTGTGCAGCCCAATTTTAATGGCTTTGATCTTTGTAATGAACAACTTGAAATTAGAGCTCAATTAATAAACTATCAAATTTATTGCAATATAATAACAAAAATGGAATAGTGCAGAGGATTGGAGGGAATTGCAGTAAGAGAAATTCAACAGACTCCAGAATGAGGAATATCAGACAATTTCAAAAAAATACAAAAATATCTTTATATGAATAGAGCTGATTTGTGTGTGAATAAATTTTCGAACTCTTCTCAGAGACAATATGTTTAGCAAAAATAGTCGTGAAGAATAGTATGTTCAAGTGTGGTATCACCAAGTTGTTCTCTTGATAATTACATGTGAGAAAGGAAATAATAAATCAGAAATTGTCAATACATAATGAAGATGAGAAGTACAAATCTAAATGTTTGCGGAGAATGGACTTATAATCAAAGAATACAGACTGATTGTAAAGCCACACTCTGTGTATGAATGTCATAAAACATGATGAGATTACGGACCTACACCGAATCTATGAAGAAAATATTATTCTCAAAGCGTGGAGACAACGTCGCAGGCATAAAGCGACTCCATCATGATCTATCTAGTAATGGCGTCAGAGATTTAGTGACGGAGTCAGGACGTGGCCGACTTAAAGAGGATCTAGATTAATCCATGTAGCGATGGTGTCAGGATTACAACACGATGCCGTTACAGTGATATCTCTATATATACTAAATTGATTTTAGCGTTTTAAGTGTGTAACTTTGTATAAATTTTAGGAGACAAACCCTAGCTCTTGTAGCAGCTTCATAGGTTATTTTTAGGGCCTCAAAACCTTATTGTACTACTTGAATCCATGTTTTAATTCAAGTAAGATTATTTATCATTGATCATTCAATATGTCCCTATGTTGTGTGATTGATTTATCTTCTTGCTTTCATTATAACATGCGAGGCTAAACCCTCCTTTGTATTTCCTTATGATTGCATGAAAGTTGAATTATAGATCATTTTACTATTGCTTCTTGATTAATGATTATGCGCGTTAGGTTCTAGAAAACCAACTTTTGTCTGTATCGCTATAAACACGTCTAGGGAACGCGAGTGTATAGAAAGGATACCATCGGGTAACAGTCTTCATACTACCTTGCCCCTTTATATGGTTGACCCCTCTTAAGATATTTCACATGCATTTAATGTACTCTTAAGGGCATTGTAATAGTCTTCATACTACCTTACTTGTGCATTGTCCTAACGGAATATTAAATAAATGGCGGGTTCGTGTAATCCGTTCATGACCTAGGAAATACTTACACAAATCATCACAAGTGTGAGAAGGCAACAAGATTAGGAGAAGCAATCTGATAAGTAATGCATGATTAAGTAAATACATTTAATTATCATAAAGTTATCACCAGTAGATTAGATATTAGTTTAATTAGTAGTTAAATAAACAAACCTCTCAAACCATATATTTACCTGCTTTCTATAAAATATAAAAACACAAAAATAATCTTCTCTCAACCCCTAGAATTCTGTTAGACCGTGATCAAGCCTTCCCAACCTATTCTCCTAGAAAATGGTAACAACCCCCGAGTCTTGTCTATAGTACTACTACAACGGTTAGGTACTCTGCCTAGGGAGTTGTCACACCCCGCCAAGGCAGAATCACAAGGCATGATCAATAGGCATCATCACAACACAAGGCGTCAAGATAAAGAAAACAAAAAAATGACATTCAATAAACTTCAAGATCAAAGCGTGTTATGACAACGCCCAAAGCAAACATCTAATTTCATATAGTGCAACCAACCAAAACAATATAAATAAACATAGATTCTGCAATGCAAGCCTATGGTCTTTCTAATCCTTCTCTCTCTAACGCTTCTATCATCACTTTAGCACACCTGAAAATGATGCTTAAAATTGTTGGTGAGAGTTACAGGTTTAAGACACACATATGACACCACGATCAATAAAAAAACATCTTTTACGAACATATATGCATGGCTATTCTATCACAACAATTAATTCACAAATAACTTTGGGGTGGATCTTACCCCGCCATCCCAATACTCACAATCACAATCATCTAGGGTGGATCGTACCCTGCCATCCTAAATACTCACTTAGTCTCCGTGCAAGACCAACCACTGGACTAGCTAGGTCCGAACAAGTCACTTACAAGGTCATGTCATCTTCACATACACATGTCTTACCATAATAGGCCATGCAGTCTTCTTAGACTCGTGCCTTACCACAATTCTTAACATATAGAAATAGCACAAACGAACATATAGTACGACACTTAAAACACATATCACGGTTTATACATCAAATAGGTTTTTGCATCATTTCCATCCCAAAATAAGAGTAAAAAGTGGGACTGTAAAACTCACCTTGATGCAAAGCAATCCAAACTCTTCAATTAATCTCGTAAAGAATCTAAACAAAAAATACACACATATATTATCATCGATTAGGTCACATACCCAAGTCGATGTAACAATCACAATGATGGATATTCTATATCCTATCTTAATTAACTCTTCTATGTACTCCTCATACTTGAAATCCTTAAGTTATTTCATAAAACTCTACTCCTTAATTTTTTGCTTTTTACTCAGTTTTTATAGTGTAAAGATGACTTTAAATAAAATACTTAAAACCTACTTGATACTTCTCCTTAAATCCTATAGCTCCCCAATGAGTTGTGAGCTTACATAATTTTTTAGAAAAAATAATAATGAGTGTAACTATTTTATAAAAATTCATCATTACAAATTACCCAAATTCGGATCTGATCGCACACAAAAACGTTTGACTTCCTTAGACACACTTAAATAATGAATTGATCTTAGCCCTTTTAACTGAAGTTAATAGATACATAAAATATGATCTCTACACTTTTTCACCTCTTAATTCGAATTTTAAATAGGACTTTTACTTCCCACAATCTGACCTAGATCCGACCTAAAAACTCAGCCTTGACAACGAATCTTGTTTGATTTATTTAACTAACTTCCACTCACTTTTAATTCATGAAACCATATAAAAATATAACATACCTTTATCTTACTACTAATGGGTTAACTTCACGCCCGACAAACACGTGTGAATTATGTATAAGTAAAAGATAGTTGTTGACAAAATGAATAAAACTCGAAAATCCAATATAGGTTTTGATTATAAAACACAAAGTGAAAGTAACTAACCTTTACCACATAGGCTTCAAGATCGAAGGCCATAAACCACCAATTTTAGTACCCAGAACAACACCGTTGCGATACGGCCTGATTTCAGCACCCCCATACAAGTCATATTTTCAACCATCATTTTCATAAGCCCTCCAAACTCACCCATTTCGAACCAAAAAGCAGCATTTCTGCCCTTTTTCAGCATCAAAAACCACATGTTTTAGACCCTATTTCTGCATACCAACAACCTATCAGCGATGACCATAAACATCCGTCATTCTGAGCACAAAAACAACCACTTCAGCATTCTAAACCCACCCATTTCAGCATCCAAACGCACCGGTTTCATCCTCGATTTCAGCGCGAGGACCCACCCCTATTTCAGCAACCAAACACACCAATAAGTAGCGAGCACAAATGATGGCAGCGTGAAGTAACTAAGTAGCAAGCATAAATGGTGGCAGGTGCAAAAAACGTGGTGGGTCACCTATTGCGGGACAGAGGAAATAATATTATAACTAATATAGGTAGCGTGAAGTAACTAATATAGTTCAGTCTCATAGGCGTAAAAAAAACATGGTGGATCACCTATATTGGATTTCGAGTTTCATAATCAAAACCAATAAGTAGCGAGGGGAATTCATAGATTAGTTATAAGTGTGTTCAATAGATTCAATGTCGATGAATCTCAAAAACCAAGCTGAACTAATTTATAACAGTAACTAATAACAAAAAAAAGTAGGACACAAAGTTCAATGACTAACCTAAATTAGCAGCAGGTATCTCAAATTCAGGCTTCAGACAAACAATGCATGATCCTTATAGATGTGTATGCGTTTGGGACTGTATGCGGTGTTCTTATACAATGTCATCGATCAGTAGCCGCAGGTGGCCTTCTTACACACTGCATCCAACTTCAGTGACTGTAAGTGGGAAATAAGCTACATACTACCTTCACCCTTTGCACGTTTCAGCTGCACATTAGAAGCCGAGTTATAGCAATTTAAGAGTAAGCTAAAAAAACGAATCCTATAATACAGCAAATTTTTAGATTTTCATGTTCATTTCGTTTATGATTTTAAAAATTCTGTTTTGCAATCAACTTTTTACAACGGCTCTTTTTGGGTTACATATTCACTTACAGGCCGAATATTCATATTTTCAACCTGAACTCATTTTCACCCGCAAGCAACCTCACCCATCTTGACACCTCTACTACTTGTATGTATAGGCATGGGTTGAGAGATTTACCACGAATCCAAGATGATACTTTCTGTTCATTAAGTGTTAATGGCAGCTTGTATCTGCTCCAAAGTTCTTCCTTTCGTTTCAGGAACCATTACGATAATAAATAGAATACCAGCTATGTTGATTGCTGCATCTAGGAGAAACGTGCCTGAAACAATATGCATAAGATTAAATCTCGATAAATGTTAAGAATGTGTGTAATCATAAGACTACTATAAACGTGTCAAATTACCATAAGAACTCCAGCTCAAGAGAAACTTAGAAGTGAAAGACACAGCCCACGTGCCAAACCAATTTGTAAGTGTTGCCAGGCTTACAGCAGCACCCTTGATGTTAATAGGGAATATCTAGATGCAGAATATTACTACTTCAATTAGAGAGTGAAGTACTCCATTGTACTTGAAAATTGGTCAAATTGGGTTATATGTAATTGCTGATGGGTAAATCTAAAATATAAGGTAAAAGGGACATGGGCTGAACGATTAAGAAGTTTTCGATAAGGAAACCATATGGGAAAACTGTATTGATGTTAATGTATGTACCTCAGACATTATAATCCATGGAACTGCTCCCATTCCTGCTGAAAATGATGCAATGTACAACTGTATTCAAGAAACTCTTTAAGAAAATGTATTTTGGTAGCGTTGTTTCACAAATGACGTGTACTTACCAGAATTCCAGTTACAGCTAGCGCAGGTGCTGCTGCCAGTCCTATTTCATAAGCCTGGTGCACAAAATGATCGTTAGAGAACACTTTTAACAATAATATACTTGTAGTCAAATACTCTTTTAAAGTATGTGTTAAGTTGAATGTAAGGGTTTCATTTCCTACGATTACCTTTAAGTAGAATGAAATTGCCGCTAGCAAACAGCCCATAACCAATCTGGCGCCTGAAACCTTGAACATACATTTGTATTTAGGAAAAGGGCTTAACATATAAAAAACCACAAAAAGCTATAGACCGTCGAATCTAAGCTTTACCAGTAACAATGGCTTTCTACCGGCATTATCTACAAATAGTGCATTTAAGGCAGTAATGATGACCTACAAATATCATAAAGAAGAGAAACTTATCACTTTGTAAGAAGCAATTCATCAAGATTCTAGAATGAATAGAGGTGGAAGTTTTGACCCATTTACTTATAAATGGGCCGATTTAGTCGTTGCGAGTCACTGTTAATGCATACAAAATATTAAGTCGCTGTAGTCACCAAATATTAATATTATTATAGTTACTTACACATCTAAATATTTATAGATTTTCTCTCAGAAATTAGCAAAAAGTGTTTGTGGGCCAACCTGACCTGGCATATTTCAAACTGTACTAAAATGACATATTTTGACCCGAATGCACCTATCTCGCTTGATACCCACCTTGCCTATCTTTCCACCTGGTGAGAGTCCTAGATTTACATATCATTAAGTAGAAATTATATAACCTGAAGAACTGCATAGATGATTGTTCCAATATCAGCAGGAAACCCTGAAAAAGTGATTCATCAAAGTTAATAAATATGCTTATAGTTCTTAACTTGTTTTTGTTACCTTGATGAATAAAGCATAAGATTCTAACTACAAAATACAAACCTACAGACTCAAAAATACTTGTACTGAAGTATAGAAAGTACCTTCAGCATGATTACATTCAAGATGATAGCATCTCGACGATCCTTTCCACTTTCTCCCGGATAACAGCATTACATCCACACTCTCCGACCACTTATTCCTCTCAATCGCAGCCTCTCCAATATTTCTCTCGACCGCCTGCAACTCCCGTTTCATCCTCTCAGCATCCCTCATATTATAACCCTGCACCTCCACCTCCTTCTTCAACTCCTCATTTTCCGCACAAATCATATTCCATTCCTCCACTTTAACCCTTAATTGCTTCTCTTTTTCCTCCATTTGCTTGTCAACTTTTGCCTCTTGATCCTGCAATTGCTCAATCATATGATTAAACTTCTTGACGTCTTTTTCCAATAGGCTCTTCTCCTCAACTACTTCCCTTAGAGATGGCCCGGACCTCATGCCCTCTAGTGTTACCTCCAATCCTAAAACTCTTCGGCTTGGCATTAATCTTAACTTACCGTATTCCAACTTCATATTAAAATTTCAAAAGACACCAAATCAGCCTCTAATGATTGAAATAGCAAGACGAACAATAAAACGAAATACATATGATTGTTTTGGTGTAACTGCAAATATGTACCAAAGATAGATGATTCATTCCATAACATGGGAAATATATAAATCAATAACATGGGCAAATCTCAGGCCTAATGTCAAATAGAGACTACACGCCATCGATCGAACAAAATGAATACCTCAATTTTCTGTTGCTGACCTTCTTTGGAGTTTGTAATAACTTAGCTCACAATTTCGACTCATTTGCTAAAGGACGGGTTATTGTGACTCCCATTGGATATAGCTAGCCTGCCATCGACATAAGCAATATATGGTTAGGCTTAATTATTGGGTTGTTATGTTTAGCTTATGTGTTAGACTTATGAGCTCATGTTGTTTTGGCTTACATTGCATAAGCTCATACTCTAACTTTTTTTACACTCGTGGCTTATATAAGCTTATTATGAAGCTTGTGAGCCCACAAATAAGGTTAAAATGATAAAACCACAACTTTAAAATCATCAAACCACACAATTTCCCCTTTGCACATATCAGAGTACACTAACTGTTTAGATCTATTTAACTCTTATTAATAAACAATTCTTTTGAAGTAATAATTTACACATGATCCCGCATCATTTATAAAAGTAATTTTTAAAACATCTAGCACAAAGTCTCGATCTATACGAAAGGCACTGGTTTTTCCTTTCTTTCCTGGTTTCTTGATTGAAGAATATCCTGACTCTATAGGGGCGCTAGCGCTTTACTAAATAGAATCTAAACGGGCCTGAAAAAACGTAATAGGCTGCGCTGATACTTATTGGCTAGCTTCTTCAAGCTCGCCCCTTATTGGAAAAGAAACTATAGAGCAATCAAACAAAGCGGCAATAGTTATATTACTTAGTAAGTCAAACCTTTCGCGCTAGGCGCTCACTTTTTTTGTCTGCGTGGAAGCAATCACAACCGATTGAGAAGGTTGTTTGAAGAAAGAAGAAGAGTGATATGAACCGGATAATTGATAGAAGAAAATAACGATAAATAAAGATAGGTGATCAACTTTTGAGAGGCCGATCTCTCTCCCAATAAAGATACTAAATAACTAAACCATTTATATAATTCTCCATAATAAAGATATCCTAGAGCCCTATTTATAATAATCCTATTCTTGTAGAACAAGTCGGATCTTAATATTTTCCTAAATTAAACATATCTATTAAATAATTAAAAACTATTTTAATACTTATTTAATATCTATTCCATAATTAATTATTCCAGGATCGTATCATTACTCTGCCCCGCAAAAACACCTTGCCCTCAAGGTGTTCCTTTAAAAATCTTGAGCCACGAAATTTCGGGATCTCATGTCTTGACTTGTAGTTCTTATTTTTGTGGGTCGTAATCAAACATCAAAAAGTGTTGGCATGCTTGTTCATAATTTGCTAATCTATTGTCACAATTCAGCTCGCCCTCTATAGCTTCAGTTTGCCCAACCTCAATGACAGCACGAGACTTTGATTTCGACCACATGAAAGGCCCTTTCCTTTTCTTTCTTTTTCTATTGGCAGCACAATGTCGGAGACCCAAATGAGACCCCTTACTCTTATTCAAGGCACAACCAAACCCCTCTTTACCGACTCCTTTTTCCGTAATCTTTTTGTTTTGATCAGATGTCAAATCATCATAACATGGAGAATTTTGAATCGGTTTTGAGGGTACCGTGGTCGTTACTGCGGGTACCTTGGTTGTCAAGACGATATGGGATTTTGAATGAAAGAATCAATTAGATTTATCATCTCTTTAATTTTTTGGTTCCATGATTCACGCCTCTTATCGTCTTCAATCTTTTGATACCATTCTTCACGCCTCTTATCCTCTTCAATCTTTTGATACCATTCTTCACGCCTCTTATCCTTTTCGTAAGCTCTAATAGCCATTTGTTCCCGTCTCTCAGCAAGTTTTTCTTTGATCTCCCACATGTCCCTCTCCATACTTTGCTGCACAATTGTCATCCTTAGTTAAGATTCTCACCGTCTTCGTTATGGAACCTTTTTGTAGCCTCGCAACTTGCTCGATGCTCTTCCATTATAGCCCGTCGTAAGTGAGACATTGTTACCCGAGATCAAAAGAAGATTTAACTTTTTTAATGAACAAGATAATTTTCTGGTAGTGAAAAGTGATTCGGATGAACAGGAATTTCTGGCTGTGAATAGTGTTCGGATGAATAGTGTTTTGGTGAATAGTAAACTTTTTTTTGAAACTCTAGAATCGAAACAGCACCAATTGATATGAACCGGATCGATAATAGAATTGATAGAAGAAAATAACGATAAATAAAGATAGGTGATCAACTTTCGAGAGGCCGGTCTCTCTCCCAATAATGATATTAAATCACTAAACCATTCATATTATTCAACACAATAAATATTACAATCCTAGAGCCCTATTTATAATAATCCTATTCTTATAGAACAAGTCGGATCCTAATCTTTTCCTAAATAAAACATATCTATTAAATAATTAAAAACTATTTTAATACTTATTTAATATCTATTCCATATCAAAGAGACCTTTCAGCACCACAACTGACTTTCCTGCGGAGTTCCAAAATCCTCATTGTCCAATCGCTTCTGTATTGCCAGAAAGATATCAAAACCCAAAATCAAAAGTAGACCTTAATTGTTTCATGATAATCAGTTTTATATAAGAACAAAAATTACACCCACATCAGATTTGTTCTACAACCTAAAAATTCATAAACTCGAAAGCCTAAAGAACGACCTAATCAGATTTTCTAGAAGACCATAAGTTCAACAAAATAAGCCAATCGAAACACCCTGATTAGGTCTAACATTAATATCTTGAACAATAAATACTCATATATAACATTCTTCAAGCTTTCTAGAAATAGAGGAAAAATCTAACCTGGGTTTTGTTTTAAAAGACTTAATCTCCGTTGGTTGCCGGAGTTGGTGGTCAGAGCTTTATGGTGACCGGAGCTATTGGTGGTGGTGGTTCTGTTGGTTATGATCAGATTCTGTGATGGTTTAAAGAAAATGATTATGGAAGCGGTGGGGTAGTTGTGATTATGTAGCAAAAATCAACAATTAATTAAAAAAAATAAAGAAGAGGGCATAACTTATGGAAGCAAATCTACTAAGATGTGATTAGAAACAAATGTAACACTAAAAATATAGATTAATTATGGACAGATGGCATTAGAGAGAATACTACTGTGAAAATTAATGGGTTACAGGTGTTACAAATATAGAGCAACAATGCCACTAAGTAAGTTGTAACCAGAAATTGTAAATTAACAACTACTGAACTCACTATGAAGACATGTATTGGATTAAAAAACCAACCGCCATCTCCACTAAGTGAGTTGTGAGTAGCATGTGGTTAGTAAAATAATAAAGAACAAGGAAAGATTACCCGCGCGTTGCTGCGGGCGTTATTTTTTCGCGCGTTATTACGGGGCATTTTTTTTGTTCCGGTTAATTTCTTCGGTCTCATGTTTAATAGTTTGTTTTTTTTCCTCATATTAAATGACAAATTTTTTTTTCAATAAAGGGGATATTTTTATTTTATTTTTTGGCCCAGGCCGATAGAAAGTCGTAAACGTAATTTTTTTTTTTCTTCATATTTTTGACAAAAGAAAGAGGGAGTATAAAGTTTTTTTTTTTTTTGGGACGAATATCTTAATGATGAACAGAACCACATGTATAAAAAATTTTGGGCCGGTCCCCCACCCCATGAATCCTCGCCTAAGGGGTATTTTTTTTTCTGGAATGTTTTTTTTTAAATTTTTTTTTTTACGTACGGTACTTTTGTTGTAACATTTTTTTCCCCCTATTTTGTGCCAACAATTTAAAAAAAAAAAAAAAAAAAATGAGCCGGCCAAGCACTGTAGCTTGCTACAGTGCCTAGCGTGAATAGTGTTTTGGCGCTATTGTAAAAAATATTATATACATGGGCCGGGCCAAAGCACTGTAGCTGCTACAGTGCTTAGCAGTGAAATAGGCTTTTGCACATTTGAAATGAGGTTGTTTATAATATAATTTTGCACAGTTTATTTGTTGTGTTACATTAGTCAGCATTAGAATAGAGTATAATAGGTTAGGGATGAGGTCAAGGATAAACGCAACTTACTTTACAAAATTGTTTCACCTGCATAATGGACTTAAAAAATACTCATTATCACTAACATATCACAATTTTTTTTGATTATAATTATTAACTTCACAAGTGATTTGACAAAAATACTCTTATGTTTTTCATCTTCATCTTCAACATTTTAAAATCCAGATTCCGGCCATCATCTCCGGCTACAAACCATCATTTTCGACAATATTTCCGCCCACCAACAAATAATCATCCGTAAAACACAAACAAAACCACTTATCTTAGCATAAAAAACGTTTTGCACATGATAACGTACAATAGGTAAATAAAGTATATGGTTTCAGATTACTTAATAATTAATAAAAACGGTTTTGATTTGATTTCCAAACATGGTATTATTGCTAAGTTGATATATTTTTTAAATTGATGTTTATTTACTAACATCTGGATTCCCTACGTTATCTTAAATATATTAACGTGAACTTTTATCACAAAGTACGCAGAAAGTGATGAGTCATGACTCATGATACTCTAGGAATCTTATCAATTAGGTCCTTGAAGCCACAAAGAATCATTGATGACTTCATGAGCAAGAAAATGATTGTTAACGTAATTGCATTCTTGCGTCCTAAGCGGCCATAAGTATTTTATTTTTTAAAGTCAATAGATTTATGTTTTGTCACAGATTTAAGTGTATTGCTAGAAGAGACAAATAAACAGTAACATGAAATTTAACAACGGTTGTCTGTAGAAATTAATTTTGTTAAACTTTTTATTGATTGTTTTGAGCCTTAAATAACACAAAAAACAGGAAAATGTTTTGTGACATGTGATGCTCATAGTTTTTAAGATAGATTAGATTCGTCTTTTTTTAACGGTGCTTTGGGATCATTAACGTATATTGTTACAGTATACAACATTCGGATAAACTACAGTTTTGCACAACACAGATTATCAAAGCAAATCAATACGTGTCTTCTCTCTATTACAAACGTATACACGAAGAATAAAGATAAATGAAAGGAGAGGATAAAGTTTTATTTCTTGGTGTACTAGATATGATAATATAGCTCTGAATTTATAGTGAAAGGAGATTAGAAAAACAGCCGGATGATTAATCATGTTAGTGGCTCATGAACACAAATTTAATTTGAGCGTTGACCATACATTAATTTTTGTGTTAATACCCATTAGTGTATTTGGAGTTAAGATCAACATGGACCCATTATTTGTCATAGATCCAATGAATCAATTTCAACCATTTATTTTTTCATCAAAAATAAAAAAACTCATTATTAACTCTTTTTTAAGATAAAAAATATTTACAAAACTGGGTAAATGTTCACACGACAAATATTCTTCCATCACGTACGGACATTTTTTATCTTTCAGTAGACGGGTGACACGATATACTTTCAAGGAACTTTTTTTCGATTTTTTTTTTCAATCACGAATTGCAGAAGATCATCATAGATTAGTTATTTTTATAACGATTCATATATGATTCGTATTAAACGAATCTATATGATTTCATGAATCATATATGAATTTCATAAGCTATAATATTTAATTTGTTGATTCTAACGAATTTTTTAATTTTGTTTCGTCACGAATTGCGACATTTCATTATGATTTCGTATAAAATCATATATGATTTCATAAAAATAATTATGATTTCATTATAAATCAGATATGATTTGGTGATTCGACGAACTTTTTTTCAATTTTGTGATGTGTGGGGTTGTTGGTTTTCAGTCACGAAATTGTTGTAAATCATATATGATTCGTCATACGAATCATATATGAGTTATGTCATAAGAATCATAAATCATTTTTTGATAGTCATACGAATCATAAAATCATATATTGATTTCATAAAATCGTTTATATCTTCATAAAATTCATAAAAGGAAGTTCGTTCGAATGTACAGAATGTCGCACCTCTATAATAGAAAGAATAATTTTATTCTCGTCGCGATGATATGTTTTTGTTTTGCGTATACGATTACAGGTGTAGTTGGATATTTAATTTTTTTTTAAAGATGGAAAGTGAGTTTTTTTATTTTTGATAAAAAAAAATGAGTGGCTATGATTGGTTCATTGAGTCTATGACAAATATTTGGTCTATATTGAACTTTTGGCATTGTATTTGATGAGGATCAATTGTCATTCAAATTCAAACCCATCATATGACCAATTTTTCAAAAAGTGAACTAAAAACTAACCCTCAACGCATGCAACAGCGACCCTAAACTCATTTTTTTTTCTAATCAAATGGCCATACTTGTAAACAAATACAGAGTTTTATGTAGTGATGTTCCAACTTAGCCGGAAATGGCTACGTTACATGTACAAATGCATAGGCATGTAAATACAAGGTTCCACTTATAACGTAAACATCATTGAGATACTTATGCATACATATTGTACATATCTTCGAGAATTTTAGGCTCTGTGGGTAACCTTTTAAAAGCAATTCAAATCAAATATATTAACCTGATCAAACCGGTAAATGCCTCCATGGCTCCATTTTTGCTCATATTTTGAGGGATTATTATGGCCAATACAAGTTTGCCATGTTTCAACTTAAGAAAGTAACTTGCTTTTCTATCTTCAACCCAAAGCATCTCCGGTGCATAGAACCTTACACGATCCAATGCACTGCCACATCAGCGTTTAATAGAACTTTCACATGATGACATAGAAGACGCGGCTCCAATGCACTGCCGCATAAGCGTTAAATAGAACTTTCACATGAACTCTTATGGGATGTTTCAGGCTTTTTGTCTCGCAATGCCTGCCTAAGAGACGTAAGCACATTGAAGATGCCCTCATAACGCATGAAGGGAAAAAAAGAACTGTCTGGCTTTCACAATGCATAAGATACATATGACACTCAGGATTGTTCAATGTTATACTACTACCTTGCATAAGTGCTTTGTAGATGCCCTCATAAAGCATGACCGGAAAAAAGAAAAAAAAATTCAGCAGGCACCCGGTTTGTAAATTGGTTAGCTTGTTTAATAGCTGATAAAAGAAGAAAAGTATAATGCTGCCATAGACCTAACATATAAGACGCGACCAGGAAAATACAAGAAATTCAAATCTTTTTGGATTATGAATCAACTGCATTACCCAATTATCTCTTCTGAGATCTTCTAGCCAAAAAAAATTATTGAGTAATCGGGACGACGAAGAAATGAACAATAAATTCACTAAGATGTGCCTTAACTTGCTACAATTGAATTAAAGCAAACAAAAATCCACATATATATGTTCTTGAACGTATGGGCAAACTTCATCTTCACTTTGTTCTATTGATAACTCTCTGTGTCAATTCTATAAGTGCTCGCCTTGATCTTTGAACATCCTCGTCATCATTCTCTGGTAGTGAATCGATTGCAGCCGATGCCAGACTAGCATGCTTTGCTGCTAGTTCCCTTGTTTTTTGAATTCCGTGACTTTTACCAAGATACTCTAGAGCCTGTATTATCAGCCAAATCAATTGTGATTATCAAATACCAAAGTCAAACATTAAGAGTCAAACTTGGGTAATAGGGTATAAAACTATAAACATAAGCAACCAAATTTTTCGATCAAAAATTAATATGCTACACACAGACACAAAACTTACAAGGTCTACATTCGCAGGGTTGTCTAATCCCCTGTCAAAACAACTCCGTTACGTAATTCTGGAATCTCTCCTCAATTGCATATAATAATGGTGCGTGTGTTCTTTGTGTCAATCCCCTACAGACCCGAGTCAGAACGTTAGCACAACTTTCAGTATATAACACCACCATTAGAGAGAACCATCAGCATCAACAATGATAGGTAGATGTGGTAACATTGACCCATATATTGATATTAAAGGTCAAACACGTTATACTAGAAGATCTAAGGAAAGACACAGGTCAAATGGGTCAAAGTTGTCCGAATTATTTCAAATGTATAAAACCTCCAAAATTGCTTTATAATAAAGTTAGAATCCATTTGTTTTGTATCATGTTTTAAACACTAATTGTTTATATAACTCAAAGCATGTTTATGAATTTGGTTGCAATGAACTCAACACGACACCATCTTGACAGGCGGTTTGTAGCACGACTTCTTTTAACCTAGTTACCCATCCAGACCATTTTGTCACCTCGCACTGGGCCTGACTATATCTGCACAATTTTTGGTGGTTCTGCCAATGTATAATGGTTTCATGCATCTAACCTTTATATATAGAATATATGTCAAGGAAGTGTGTTAATTACATGGCGAATATCAGATAATGAGCCCTTCCCAAGAGAAGATGATGTGCCTGTAAAATCAAGAACATCATCGATTAATTGGAACGCCAATCCCTGCAGAAAAGCATAGATGATGGTCAGAATTACGATCATATTGATTAGTTCCAAGTCATGCCCACAAAAATGATCCCTCGTAGACAACACTTGTTTGCAAGTACATTATCTAAAGCATAGATAACATTATCGAATGCTTACACACCAGATTTTTCCCGTACTCATATGCCAACATAGCGACCTCTGCAGTTTGACCAGTAAGAAGAGCAATCGATTTGCAGCTATTTGATATGAGTGATGCAGTCTTGTAGTATGTCTTCTGCAAATAGTAATCCATGCTGCAACAGAAAAAGTAATTTTAACTGAAATCCTGGAAGAGAACTATACCCAAGCTCAGATACTAAGAGGTGATACCATCCATTGGACGTTTTAATGACAAGGTTATACAACATTTACTACATATGACTATGATGTTGAAATGTTTGAACATTCTATCTCCATTTCATGTATAGAAAAGGTAAGGTAACATTACCCAATCCCGTCTTCCACGCGGTATTGGGGAGGTAAGATGTAGACAGCCTTACCCCTACCCGAAGGTAGAGAGGCTGCTTCCAGAGGACCTCCGGCCTTGCAGGGGGTGAGGATCAAACCCTTGACCTCTGTCTCCATATGGGAGGGGGTTTTCCAACTGATCCAACCCCTTAACCTCTATCTCCATTTCATGTATGAATATGTGTATTCAAATATGTATAAAAATACCGATGCGACTTGTTGGCCCCTATCATTACAGATGCTTCAAACTCAAACCTACCTCGCCACCATAAATAAAGGTGACAGAACGGGTAGTAAGATATATAAGGTAACAAAGTCTCATGGGCTTTTGGTATGGGTCAGATTGGGTGGCCAGAAACACGTTAGTCCAAAAAAAATCTTTTAAAATGGTTTTTTACAAAGGTTCTGCGTCTTAAACTGTGTTATAGGATTAGCCCATTTGGACACTTGAACACAACCAAACCGACAAATGCTTGAGTGAAATGGGCCAAAATCGCCACACTCTATCCAAGACCGGCAGTTTGGTGAGACGTTTAGGGAAAATATATACATCTAATGCCTCCCATCCTTTTGAGCTTTCAAAGAGCATCACCTAACATATGAAAGTCCCCCCTACTAGAAATTTCAATGAATCTACACTATAGGTTTTTACACTATAATGGTTGGTATATGGTAGTTACTACAGAAAATTAGTACATGAATAAATTTAAGCAAACGTGACACTGAAATTATACAATGCAAATTACACCACCAAAAAGTAGCATACCTACGACGCTGCTCTGCCGATGTGATTTTTTGAATCGTCTCACCAGTAACAAGATGCTCCAAAGCTTGTTGCTATTAGTGACACAACTGCAACCAACATTGTGATGCATTGTGAGCAATAATTAACAGTCATATGTTTCTGTGGAAGAAGAAAGCTATGCTAAGACTTTGAATAGTGGATACCTCCGTGTTCTTTTTTAAAGAGGCAAGAAGGGCTATACTTAAGCTCGAGAAAGTAAGAAATCTCCAGCCAATACGGAGATCTGCATCATGAAAACAGCAGTTGTATTTTAGGCAAAAATAGCCGACTGGCTAAAATGCATCATGAACAGAGTTATTCTATTAATAATGCTATTTCAGTGAACATCATTGGCAACTCCACATACATAATTAATAAAGTTATGCGATTAATACCATTTTCTAACCGAGACAGGCTTAAACCCATACAAGTCTATTTCAGGCACCATCACATTTCACGAAAATAATTAACCATCATAATATGCCGATTTTATTGTCGCATAGTAGTTAGCCTGATTTAAATGGAAAGAAAGAAATAAAATGTTACTACATTATATATCTAGTCCACAAAAATACGCTGAACTTATTTCGTGGCGATATAGAGAGTTAAGTCAGACTTTCTAAAGTAATATACTCTATATTCTTACACAAATAGTTCATGGGTGAAAATCGAGTAATTTTGACCCGAACGGATTTTTTTCATGAGCATGTCACAGCTTGTTGCTTTCTATTTCAAATCCGCTAAATAATATTCTGGTTCATATCAGCAGCTTGGTGATCTCATGTAAGGATGGCAAAAAGATAGTCATATAGTTAAAATGAATATAGTAGATCACCTTATTTCCCATTACAAGGTTAAGAGAGCCAATCCCGCGTCTTGTATCAGCGTTTCATCCCAGTTACGTCATCATGAAGGAGGGCTGAGCAACCTGAGATTGAAGATGTTAGTTTATTTCTAACTTCATGGGGGGTATGGAGTAACCTTTTAAATCATAAAAGATGAATTATCCTACTTTGATACAGCATATACATGCCCAACAATATATAAAATAATAGAACTTCTACTAAAGGATCTATCAAAGCTTTTAAAATAGGCATAATACAACCACCCACTGTGTTGACATTAAGTAAAAACACTTCATCTATGCAACTTTTACTGAAATTGAAAAACAGAGCTATATGATATCATGAGTTACACTCATCAAAAAAGAAAGATGCAGCATAAACTCAGAGAAGATGTTCATCAAACACCAACACAGGAAACCTTTTATCAGAGTATGGGTAGGCCGTGGGCTCATAGTCTCATATGTGACCAAATCACCAAAATCAACTGTTACATGGCGGGTGCATTTTATGGGACAGTTTTAGGAAAAAAATATTGGTCCTGCATAACACTCACAACTTTAGATAACCCGTTGACTGAAGGTAATAAAAGGCAAAACAAAGCACAGATCATACCATTACACTGTCATTTCCATTCAAAATCTATTTCCAGGATACTTATAGCATAAAAACCACGAATCCTAGGCCACAGTGGCACCTTGTGTAACAGCATCCAAGACAAGTGCTCTTTCAAATAGTCCAGGTACATATCAACAAGTCGTTCCTAAAGCTTATTAATTCCACGAATAGATTGAGAGCAACAAATCCTTCTGCAATATATAGGGGAGAAAATAGTGTCTTCTATGCCCGTAATTGCTGATACTTTTCAAACCTATTACTTAGCCCTTGATTTGGAGTGTAAACTCTTATAGCACTTTATTGTTCTTTTGTAATTTTTCTTTTTCCCCTATCAAATTATTGTGTACCAATGCCATGCATATTGGTGTCTCAAAAATCAAGTAGCATATGCAAATAATATCTAAGAAAACCTTACATGAATCATTTCTGTGATTTCGGCAATAGATTGTTGTCTCGTGCGCAATTCAGTAGAGAACATATCAACCACCCCTCCTGAAGCTGGTTTAGGAATTTGAACATTTAAAGCTGTTGCCATCAATAAAATAACCTGCAAAAGATACATTTTGATGAATATTTGTAGCATAATAACATACCAAGATACTTGAAATTTTACTAGGTATATGATAATAGTAATCAATTTCTTTCCTTTTGGTACAGTAATATTATATAAACATGCACATGCATTCACCATTCTGATGATGAAAACCCAATTCATGGTAAGAATCTCAGTAATCAAAGAAATTAAAGCAATAAACTCACAGTGGGTCGAAACCTCTTCCCTTCAACGCCCATCTTAAAGAAGTACTCGGCTGCTGAGGCAAGCTTTGGCACCTGTAAAATCACACATTTGAAGTTGGTAATACATTCAGAAAGAAAGTCTCAATCATGCTCAAAAACAAGTTGTCACAACAGACATACCTCAGCAACAACCATTGCTCGCAACCTATTAGCAACGATCGGTAGTTCATCAGCAACAAGAGAAAACGGGTCCACCGACTCCTGGATACATAATGAAACAACAACGCAAGCAATGTTTTCATTTCAAAGAGCTACCAAATAATCAGGATAGGCGAGGTGGGAAGAAGAGAATATCCAAACATTGCACGTACCTCAACTGAAGATCCGTCATACTGAGGTTGTGGTCCACCAGAGCTAAACGAGCGTGAAATCCAAGGATGAATTGCTCTGCAACCCAAAACCTACTAATTAACCAAAAACAAAAACAAGATATACATAAAAACCATGAGAGCGGCACTAAAATCAACTACTCAATACTCATAATAAGAAACTGAATAGTCCAGAAAAAAGAAAACAAGAAAAACTCACAATAAGTTAAAAGTCGACGGTGTAGTAACTAAAACGCTTCAACGTAATAAAAAGAAAATAAAAAAAAAAGTGGCATTTGATATGATCCTTGCTGTTTTTTACCGCTTTCTTATCACTTAAACCTCTTGTGTTCTATATTATGTTTTTGAAGATCGATAGGTCGAAAGTGGGCCTTGGCGTTCAAGTAAGACTACTCTACTTCCAATGTTAAAATATGATATTATCCTGAAAAGTTTGCACCTCGTGACCATTGTTATCTATATGCATCAAAATAACATTTACTATAAAGTGGCAATATTTCAGGTGTGAATACTATCGGAATTCTGACATTACCATTCACTAAAAATGATAAACCCCCGGCCCACAAAACAGATAACACTAATTTAGCAACTAATCAAAATAAATATCACCATTCACAAACATACCAAATTAAAAGGTCCTAAATCAAGCCCACAATCATATTAGTATCATTCAATAATAAATGTAAATGAAAAGGTTCACCTGTTGAGATGATTCTATAGGTGACCTAAACCGACTGTAATGAGGTACACAACACAACACCCTTAAACTGGTGATGCGTTCCGTACAACCGTCGGCAACGGTTATAACTACCTACTGTTCTAGTAATCCGAGCAATTCCTCGATAAATATTAGACATTTTTATATTGTTGGCGAGTTTAATTGAACCGAATGAAAAATGGAGAAAAATGATAATGATGGTTTTAGGAAATAATGAGGGACGGTGGAAGTGACACGACGGCGATGATGTGATTTGGGAGCGGATGCTGACACGTAGGATATTAAAGTAACCCTAACTTTTAGTTGGACAACAAAAAAAAATATAATGTTCAAGGGGGATAACTTTTGATATTTTTTGTTAGGCGACTAATAATTTTGTAGTTTATAACCCTTTCCAAGAAAAAAAAAAATACTTTTGCTAGGGGTAACTATAGGTGTCAACTTTACCCGAACCCGAGTAATTTTATTCGGGTCGGGTTACTCATGTCAGTAACATTATTCAAATAATTCGAGTCGACTCGAATAATCTAAATGTTAAATAAAATCAAGTATCAGATTGATTATATTTGTATTACTCGAGGATCCGAGTGATCCGAGTAAGTATCTTTTGTATTTGTTTAATATATTTTCTATAAATTATCTATGTAAAGTTATAGAATTAGCTAATTTTTTGATAAATTTGCTCATATTCAGTTGATCCGAACTTAAATTAACCCGATCCAAATTGACCCGAACACGAGTTCCCCAACATATAAATAGGTTGGGATTCGGTATGATGTTTTTAATCTCGGCCCGACTTGACCTGAACCCGACTCAATTAACACCTTTAGGTGTATATAACCTTAACTTTAACTTGGACAACAATATGTTCCAGTTTGAGCTTTAACCATGAGCCTTTCGGTTAAGGCTAGGTTGCAACTAATTTGTTATGTTAGGCTTTTTTAAGGGTTGTTTGACTAAGCTTATATGACGTGTTTATAAGCTTACTAGCTTATACGACTTAAATAAGTTTACATCAAATGATTAGTTAAGCTTATATGAGTGGGCTTATGAGCTTATATAAAAGGATTTTGATAAGCCTCAAAATCATGGTTTTTAAGAACGATTGCGCTTATATAACATGTTTCATTACAAATTACATAATTACCCACAATTATATCTAATTTAACGTTTATATTTTATAAGTCGTGCCTCTTTTGGTCATATACCAACATAACTTAGACCAAATACTTGTACTTATTAACTTATTAAACATAAGCTAGTTTAAACGCACAACGTAAGTTGCTTATGAGCTTATGATATATAGTTATTAATTTTATATTTTATATATATATATTTTTATATATATTTATATTATTTATATATATATTAATATTTATATATTATATATATATATTATATAAGTCATTCGCTACTTAGGTAAACGAAGTGGGAGAGTGTGTGTCTAGTGTGTGTCCACTCAACGTAACGATAGTTGCAAAACGGATGAAAAAAAAGCACACGCGTGACCATTTATAGAAAAAACAAGGATTTCGATGGTGATCTTACACACCATCGGTGAGTTTAAATACTGTGGGCCCCCCTTGTTATAGTAACCATTGCAATGGTTTTTTAAACACAGCTTTCCCATTTTATATACATACTCTCCAAACTTTACTTCTCATTTTTAGTTACAAAAAATGTCTCAACAAAACACTCCCGAAACACCAAACGTCAACAACGAAAAAAAACCTACGTGATGCACTTCGAACAACACTCGATGCACGGTTATGCTCGAAAATTCATCAACCTACGTAACCAATAATAAATGAATTTGGGGCCACAATCATACTATTTTAACCACATACCGTAACCCGGCAGATCTCACGGCATCGAAAACCATACAAAAACCAATCGCTTTTAGCCAATATCACAAACAAACGCGTTTCTACGAATTCTTGTAACAAACCAAAACGCTGTTACCATTTTTTAGCCGTCCCCAACTACGTTCTCACAACCCAAATTTGGTTGGTTCGTCATCACTACCACATACGGATACAACGTATATTCTCAATTCATGCATTTTTTTATGATAGATATGTACTTACCTGAACTTTATCGACTCTTTTCAAACACCCGGTTCTTTTCAGAAACGCTGTGGAGGAATCTCACGTTGAAAGTCGCAGTCCCCACCCCACCCCCACCATCGAATTCGAAGTCGAAGCCGACTAGAGGACACCAAAAAATGTACGGTTCCAAACCAGAAGGCTCGCACCCCGGTAGTAGATTGCCTGGATAAATAAGGAAGAAATTGTGTTGTGTAAAGGTTGCATTAACGTTTCCGAAAATAGCAAAAAAGGTAACATGAAGAAGGATGTTGGATTTTGGACTAAGGTTTTACAATACTTTGAGAGGAAAACAAAGGCACCCGGTAGTCGAACGTACAAAATAATAAACGGGGAATGGAAGATAGTGCGACCAAACGTAGCTTGATTTTATAGAACGTACGCTAACGTCATGCGTAGGGAGCATGAGGGTGGAGCAAAAAACGAAGATTACTTCAATAGGACACTTTTTGACTATGAAGCTGATAACATGAATGTTGTCAACACCCCCAAAATGGGGTCGAGCGGGCATAAGGATCAGGGGCAGGGCATGTTGCTTCAAGATCATAAGCACCATGTTATTATATAAGAACGACACATAAGCTCGTTTAGATTTGATACATTGGATTTAAATAAAGACTTATTACAAAAGCTTATAGCTTTACTTGTTCTTTGTTTATTATTACAAAAGATAACATGGATTTCCCAAAACATGATGCACATAAGTCTTTAACAGTGCAATCCAAAACATAACCCAATGCATCCTTGGCATCTCGTGCCTAATGACCTCCTGAAAACATTGCTTAAAACGTCAACAAAATTGTTGGTGAATTCATAGGTTTATGTATTTAAATTATGCAGGACCGCAAGATTTTCCCGTGATGTTACAACATATGCCAACAATCACAAAACCAGATTACTGTTTGCAACTAAGCTCTTGACACGACGATCACCCTTAATATTTTGCTATTTTAGCAGTTATTTGCCCGTACAGATGTTGTAACCCGCAACATCCAAGTCCGACATGGTCAACGTTCGTTCCCAGTGATAGCTAATCACCCAAACGGGGAGGTCAATCCCAATAGATCTATTTATAACATTCGCGCTCACATAATGTAATTAACAACTACATCTATGCAATTGACAGTTCATGATAATGGGCTCAGGAGGGTTATCGCTACTTAGGCAAACACATAATCAATATACTTTCAACACTTGCGTCCAATTTATAAAACAAAGCATGTTCTCACCTCAAATATAGTAAATCAGAAAACTGTTAAAGTGGGCTATGCCAATATGAAACCTACCTTGAGTTTTACAGATAGTCCAAATAATCACAGATAAAACGTCACGCAAGACGATAAATGCAACCTATTTAAATTAAGGCCGTATAAGTACTGAGTACTTTAATTAATAACATTGAATATAATCTTTATTTTTTTAGTTGTTACTTCGTACTAATCGTTCGGGCTGGCTATCATAATTAAAGAGGTCATGACATGAAGTTAACGAGAGGAGTTTTGGACACTTTAAATAGTAAAATCCATCAACTCATCTATACGCCATCCGAAGAGGCCTCATTAGAAACTCTCATAGTAGTTAATATAGCACTTTGATAACATCAATATTCTATATGCATAATCACCGACTAAATAGTTTTAGTAAAATAATATTTATAAAGTGAAAACGTTTATAAATATTGCTTGTTCGTAAAAATGATCTAATTTGGTCTGTTTTTTTAAGCACGTGCTTCGCGGTTCTTATTCCCCGTCTTCGTACAGTAAGACGAGCGATCAAAAAATATTTACATTTTAAGTTTTTTAGATTCTGTGATGGAATAGTAAAATTAATGTTCACAACAGCTCGTTTGTGTTTTAGGGCTTTAATTAGCGTTAAACTGTTAATCGTAATATCTTATTCGTTGTAATCCCGATTTTAGTGAATTCCTTCGAGTACGTTTTTGTTATTAAAAGACTAATTGTTATTATATTTTATAAAAGTTGGCGTCCGCTGTTATGAATAGTACTTTTATTTGTTCATTGTTTATAAAAATTACTTTTATACTTAATTATCGAAAATGTCGTAGTTTATTCGTTATAGTTCCGTTTTTAGCGATTCTTTCTGAGTACGATCTTCGTAATTAAAAGTTATATCATATTTTAGATGTTTTAAAAATGAAAGTTGCTTGATATATGAATAGTAACTTTTATAAAAATATGTTTTATAAAAAGTATTTATAGTCGTTTAATCGTTTTTAACGTAATCTTTTTGTTATAGATCTGGTTTTTTTTTCGAGTTTGCTTTATATTTATGGATCGTCATGAGGCGTATTATAATTATATTAAGTCAAACTTTCTGTATGAAATTCGGATTTTAGACAGCCCCTAAGTATTTAAGTGTATAACTTTATAAAAACTTGTTTTTATGTATTATTAACTTAGTAGTTTACTATAAAAACTCTTAAAAACACATTTGACACTTGTGGTACTTATAATAAAGTCCAATATCATCCCTAGTCCTTGTAAAAATTCATTGCAACATGTTCACCCTTTTACTTTCATCACTTTCATTTTTATTTACTTTTAGATATACTTTAAAACCCTAATTAGCTTTTTTTAAACATGTTTATACTTAAACTTATAAGATTAACATCTTTATATATCTATTTTTCTATGATTATTTATCACATTAGGACATGGAGAATAAGTGTTATAAAATTGATTAAATTAAAAATAAAACCCATTTTACACATTTAAAAGTCATTAGTGGTGATTTAGCCGTAAATAACATATAACACATAAAATCATAAGAAATAAAAGTATAAAGGTATTAGGAAAACCTTAGTGATGATGTATAGGATGTAAAATGAATGCTAAACCCGTGTTTAGACTGAAATCCAAGCTTTCAAGCTTATAACCCTAGATTAGGTTTCCAAAACCCTAATCTTTACTTTTTCTTCTTAATACTTGCAAATGATGAACCAATGCTTGCAAACACCTTAGAATACATTTCAGGATTGTAATGTGTAAAGGGTTGTTTAATTCTTAGAAAATTCAAAGTATGGATTTTGTTTGGTGGCTTATTTGTGTATGGTGAGTTTTAGGGTATAAAAGAGAGAAAGATATGATTTTTTTGTTAAGTGTAAAGAGTATGTAAATTTCACTCATGCATGCATGCTTATTTATAGTAAAAATATCTCCCTAACTTAACCATGGTTACTTTTCTATTCTAGCTCTTGGTTAACAAACAAGTTGATAAAAAGTGTAAGATTACTTTTATTTTTAATATCTAGATATTATGTAAAGTTTGAAAAGTCTTGGTTCTATCTTATAAATTTCGGCATATATATATGTATATGATGTTATTTTTGATTATTTTGCGTATTGGGTATAATCGTGGGTATTTGTTTAGGCGTAGTTAGGTTTTAGAACTTCCGGGAATGCCTAAACGCATTTTATCGTGAAACGTAAGCATTTTACGTAGCCAAATAAAATGAGATGAACAAAGTTATTAATTATCCTCATAATAATCATATAACACTTGCTTGATGTAAACATTTAATTGTTTAATGCCCGTTTACATTGAATGATCATTTTCAGTTTACGCGATTTAACTTAACGTTTACGGTTTAAAGAGTTAACAAGTAAAAACCTAAAATCAATTGTGAAAAACCTATACCTATCCAACCCCAAACCATTTATAATGTCATACAATGACCTAAAACACGAGGTGTTATAGTCTCCCCCCGTTAGCTGAGCCTTGTCCTCAAGGCTTAAGACGCAGCACTTGACGACGGCCCGGTCTTTGAGAACAGATGTGGGTATTTCTTCCGGAATTGATCTTCGCGTTCCCATGTAAAAACTCGGGACCTCTTTGGAGTTCCCATCGAACCTTGTAATGGGATACGGCTTCGCTTTAACGTTTGACTTTCAACGATTGTGGTGATCTCTAATCGGGTCCTCGACAACTAACAGCTTTCATCAAAATGAAGTCCATCAAACGGAACGGCTAAGGGTTCGTCGTCTATGACAACTTCTTTAAGTTGGACACGTTGAAATGTTATTATGAACTCTGCTCAGTCTCAGGAAGCTCGAGCTTGTATTGTAACGTCTCCAACTTTTTATTTACCTTGAAAGGGTCCAACTAAGACTGGATTTAATTTCCCTCGTTTGCCAAAAACGTACAACCCCCTTCCAAGGCGAAACCTTGAGCATCACTTTATCTCCAACTTCAAACTCCATCGGTTTACGCTTCAAATCAGCGTAGCTCTTTTGCCTATCACGAGCGGCTTGCATCCTTGCTGAACTTTGATGGATTTTCTCAGTCGCTGCTTTGTACTATCTCTGGACCAGTGAGTTGAACGTCTCCAAACTTCAGCCCAACAAACAGTGCGAACGACATTTTCTACGTTAAAAGTGCTTCAAGGTGCATGCCTTTATGCTAGCCATGATAAACTGTTATTTGTATGAATAACTCGAAAAATGGCAAAATGTGTAACCCAACCATTTCCATCTCAGTCGATCACACAAGCTCTAAACATATCTTCGAGAGTTTTTAACATGGTTATTCGCTTTGTCCGTCAGTGTGCGGGATGATTTGTCGTACTCATATCTAAACTTGTACCAAGCTGTCTGAAGTGACCTCCAGAAATTTGATGCGAACTAGGGGAGTCACGATCACAAATTATCGAGACCAGGTATTCCATGCCTTGTTACTACTTCCTTTAGCATACATTCTCGCTAGGTTCTCCAGAGGGTCAGTTCTTTTTATGGGTATAATATTGCGAAACTTTGTAAGACGCGTCAACGATTACCTCAATAATGGTGTCATACCCTTGTGATTAACTTTGGAAGCTTTGTGACAAAATCCACTCGTGATATTGTCCTACTTCATTGAGGTATCTCGGTTTTGTACAAAAACCCGCTTGTCTCGGATTGTTCAACCTTAACCTTAGCAATGTCAAGGCATTGCTAAACATAGGTGGCGATATCAGCTTTCATATTGGGCCACCAATATAGCTTCTTTACATCTTGATACATTTTCTCGGAACCTGGATGGATAGAATACTTCGATTTGTGGGACTCGTTGCTTGCATGATCACAGTCGCAAATGTTAAATATCAAGGTATTACCAACTTCCTGCCATTGAGGCATAGGGTTCCATCCGTACGAGGTTCCAACTTTTCCGTTCTAAGTGCCTTTGGAAATTTAGCATTTTCAATCAGCATACCTCCAACATCCTCACTCTTGATGTTCTCTGGTTTTCGTGCTTCAGTCTGAGCATTCAAGATTTGCTTAGGAAGATCCAAGCGGGGGGGGGGGGGGTGGGGGGGGGATAATAGTCATGACTAAAGCTCGAAACTCTTAACGGTGGTTCCCGTTCTTTCCTGCTCAAAGCATCAGCATCGAATTTGCATTCTGGGTGATAAACGAAGATCACAATCGTAATCACTAAGCAACTCTAACATTCGGCGTGTGTTCATGTTCAATTCATTATGATTAAGAAAATGTTGTAAACTCTTATGATCATTTTGGACATAAAACTCAGTTACACATCGGTACCATCCAGATAGTGCCTCTAAATTTTCTAGGAGCGACATATGCTCAGTTCCAGAACATGATTATTTATGTTCTTCTCATGGATTTTGTTAAATGGCGTGATGATATAAATAAACATTTTCCCTTTGCATTCAACAAAAGGCCCAAACCATTTGATCGAAGCATTGCAGTATACGATAAATTCTTCACTTATCGGGTAAAGCCAGAAATTGGTGCACTTCACAACTTTGCTTCAATATCTGGAACGCTGCTTATTGAAACAACAAAACCCAAATTTGTCACCCCTCTCAAACTTGGACCTTCTTTGAAGTGAGCCTTGGTCATTGGTTTGGCGATCTTTGAAAACCCTTCAATCGTAATCGTCGGTAATACATAGCAAAGGACCTAAAACTGAAGAATCCTTCGTTGGTGTCTTAGGAGTGCCCATCTTTAACGGATTCGTTCTTGGCTGGGACCACATGAATGCACTTCTATTTCAATACACGTGACCGAGGAACTGTTACTTTGGGAATCAATTCACACTTGGAAAATTTTGTTCCACTCCTCTTTCTTCACAACTTCAATATTATCTTCAGATGCTTCTTCGTGCTGTTTGCTTGCTCTTGGAATAGATCAAAATTATCATCAATAAAAGACAATTACGAATTTCGTCCAGAAAGGTTAAGGGAGGGAGATCTTGCCTCTCGGTTCATGTGGTCCTAAAACCCAGCAGGTGCGTTGGTCAACAATCGGCATGAATTGGAATTCCATAATGTCCATATCGAGTTTGACAGGCAGTCTTCGATGAACGGTCTTCTTCTCGAACCCTCAATTGGTGATAACCTGACCTTAGGTCGATCTTCGAGTAGACACTCGACCCTTGAAGTTGGTCAAATAAATCATCAATTCTTGGTAGCGGATAACGGTTCTTCACCGTTAGTTTGTTCAGTTCCCGATAATCTATGCACATCCGTAACGATCCATCTTTCTTCTTGACGAATAGAACTGGAGCTCCCCATGGTGACGAAAACTTTGGTCTTATATGCCTTTCGGAAAGCTCTTGTAGTTGATCCGACAATTTCTTTCATTTCTGTTGGGGCAATTCGATAAGGTGCCCGTGCTACTGGTTGTAGCATCGGGGTACTAGATCGAGTGAAAATTCGTTTGTCTGGTAGGTGGGAAGAACTGGCAAGTCTCGGGAAATACTTGGGAAATCTTTGTACGATTCGGTTAGATCTTGCAGTTGCTTCTTTTAAACTTGTCTCCAGTCTCCTTGATGTAAATATGTGCCAAAAGACGTGACATCCTTGTAGCAGTACTTCGCCTTTGGTGACGAGATGATGTTTAATCGAGTCCCGCGTTTATTTCTACTTACGTCTCCATGAAAAATTAAGATTTCGCTCCCAAAAGGAATACGACGACTTCCTTAGCTACAGTCCAAAACCGGCTCTGGTATTTCGTCACCAGTCCAGGCACATTTATGACGTCATAGGTACCCATTTCTACAGGCATTAGGTCGACGTGAAACGGATGGTTCAGATAAATTTAACGTGACAACCCAGTTAATTACCGTATTACCCAAATTATTCTACCATCAGCTAATTCAACGTTATAACCATGATCTAATGTAGTGGGGGCTATATTAATCAAAGTACTAAATTGAGTAGACACGAAACTTCTATCTGCACCAGTATCAAATAAAATGGAAGCACAACGGGTTGTTCTAAGGAGAACTTACCCGTCCAATATTGTTGTCTGGAGTTTTGCCCTGCAACTTCCCACTGCATAAGCCCTGCCTACCACCGTTACATGTCCCTGATTCCTCTGTTTCTTTCCACTGGAGGCGTTCCTACCTGATGTGGCTGAGCCCCGCACTCAAAGCAAACTATGGCATTGGTATTTGCCCCTTGGGCTCTTGGGTTGTTGTTGTTACGGTTGTTGTTGTTATTGTTGTTGCGGTTGTTGTTGTTATTGTTATTGCGGTTGTTGTTGTTATTTGCAGTTGCAGGCCGGCTCCTACAGTCCTTGGCCAGGTGGCCAAGCTTCTTGCAGTTAGTGCATGTTGGTATACAAGGACCGTAATGGTTGAAGTTACACTTGGGACATCGAGGTTTAGTCCCTTCATACGGTTTCTTGTCACCGTTCCCGGCAGCATAAGCCCTGCTTGTGTTCTGCCTTTTGTTTGGTGGTTGGTTTTGGTTATTTCGAGGAGCGTCTTCAAACTTCCTCTTGTTTTCTGTCTGTCTCTCAGCCAAAGTGTTAATCCTCCTATCCATCAATTCAGTTGCCATCTCAATAGCTTCCTGCATGGTCTTTGGCTTCGATGCCACAACACTTGAGTAAATCAGGTCGGGCATCCCACCGACATACTTTTCTATTTTGATCGTCTATTCAGGGGAACATCCTGTTACACAGCAATGCCAGATCCTGGAAGCGAGTTGGTTGTAGGCTACTACATCGGTGCCTTGTACTTTTAGGTTCCACATTTCTGCCTCAATCTTCTTGATTTCATTCCTCGGACAATATTTAGTTGTCATCTTCTTCTTCAAGTCAGACCACGTCATTGCATACGCAACATCATTAGTCACTGTCCTAGCATGTGAGTTCCACCATGTTAGAGCAGTTCCCATAAGAGTACAAGTGGCAAACTTCACTTGATTCTCCACGATGCAGTTACTTATGCGAAACACGGTTTCCATCCTCTCAAACCACTGGGTCAAGTCGACCACTCCTTCTGTGCCCCTGAAGAATAAGGGTTGACATTTCATGAAGTCTTGATATGTGCACTCCCGAACAGTGCGTTCATTCCTTCTCACACCTGTTCCCGAGGTATGGCTATCGTCGCCATTTCGGGTCGTAGCACGTGCCGCCAACACAGCAGTGACACCCTCGTCGATCATGGTCCTTGAAGTTGGGCACCGGTGATCGAAGTGGTGGTAGTAGGGTCTGCGACTGGTGGGGGAGTTGTACCTGGATTTAACCTCGTGGGCCTTCCTCTTGGTGCCATTTTTCTTAAATCATAAGAAAACATAATACCCGTTAGATTTCAAAAAAAAAATCTTAACCATAACCCGATGTATACATAATGAATAAAACGAGATCACAACACATGGTGAAATACACAACAATATTGAAATTAACGAATCGACATTCATTCACAATAAATTCGATTTCATATAAAACATAATCCAACCTTTTCATATATAACTTGGGAAAATAATACATGATTGGTTTAAATACAAATGATCACAACACTTAGGTTACAAGACAAAATAACCTAAAGCCATACTAGCCGAGATATACTCGTAATACTTAGTAGGCTGTACAAAGTAGCCGATATATGAACAAAAAGATCTAAACAGAGTAGCTAGACAAAACAAAAAGATCTATAGAGTCTGCTAGCTGGGAAATACCCATAATACTTAACAGACTGTACAGTAGCTACAATCATAACCCAGTCTAAGAACTGCTACTGGCCTCCTCTGGTAGCTCTGGCTCTGCAGGATCCTTAGCAGGTCCCTGCTGTCTCTGAAGCTCGATCATCTGAGCCTTGAGGCTCTTCACTATCTTTAGGGTCTCTACCAACTGTCTCTGCCTCCGATAGTCTGCTTTTAGCAGATCTGTAATCACCGCCTGTCTCCTACGGTCTGCTGCTTGCAACTCAGTGATCTCGGACTGCTGAGCCATGACCGTAGTCCGAAGAGATATGCCCTCAGAATGTACTTGATCGCAAGCATCCATCGACCGTGCCCAAGCGGCACGAGATAATCTGGCCTCCTCCTCTATCAGAAGGGCAGTGCGTCTGTGGAATGGCCTATCCCTGTACAACATGTTGACTCGGGCTCTGAGTAGAGCTCGGTCATATCGTGCATCATCCAGCTGAGAATATATGATCTCATCCTCCTGGTCAACAGTAGTAACCAACTCAGTAACTCTCTGGTTGACCCCCTCTAGGGTGGTCGGTGCAATCTCCTGGATGGCTCCTACAAGGTCATCCCATGTATCCGTAATACCATAGCCTAACTCTTTAGACATCTGGCGTCCTGGAGCGGCATCTAACATATCAGCAAATCCATAAAGGTCTGCCCTAGCTGTGGCAGGTCCAACCTGCCTAGCAGTACCAGCTGCCGAACTCTCCCCGACCTCGTATCCAGGACCAGGAGTAGTACGACATGGCCTCTTATGAAGCGGTAAACAAATCTCAGGCATCTCAGTCTCATGAATAGGAGATGGTAGTGCATCTCTCTGTCTAATCCCAGCAGCTCGGGATCCCAGAGATCCCTCAACATATGTAGGGCTATTGGGTGGTTGTGATGGTATAGGTAATGGCAGAGAGGGTATCTGAGGAAGTGGTGATGAGTATGGAGAGAGAGGTGATGGTGGTGGAGTAGGTAAGGCTAACAATCTCTCAGCAACTTCCTCGGAGAGGAACGGTGCCGGCGCCTGGGGTCGGATGGACATCCTAGCCGTGACGCGATAAGCAAGGTATGGGTCCTGGTCAGCTGAATAAGCAACAGCTGCAGGGTCGGCAGGAGCTAAGTGCTCCTCCTCCTCTGCATCATCATCATCATCAGATGACTCCTCATCATCCCTGTCGTCTCCTCTGTCAGCAGGATAGTCGGCTGGATCCTCCTCAGGATCCTCCTCGTCATCCTCCTCTGGGTCGAACTCTGGTATATACCCTGGTGACTGATGAGTAGGTGAGTCAGCAGCAGGCATTGGCTGCTCCTCAGCCGGGAATACCTCATCGTCCACTGGTAAGAACTCCGGGTAAACAGGCTCTGGAACAAATGGTATGTAAATAGGTGAAGGTGGTGCCTGCTCTGGCTCCTCAGGGCCAGGCACGTAATCCGGAGATGGTGGATCCTGAAGCTCAACCTATATTTGCTATTTTAGCAGTTATTTTGCCCGTACAGATGTTGTAACCCACAACATCCAAGTCCGACATGGTCAACGTTCGTTCCCGGTGATAGCTAATCACCCAAACGGGGAGGTTAATCCCAATAGATCTATTTATAACATTCGCGCTCACATAATGCAATTAACAACTACATCTATGCAATTGACAGTTCATGATAATGGGATGTATATAGCCTAACCGACTAATGCAATAATTTGTATATGAATACCCCGTAAAAACCCTTTTTGTATGTATGCAATGTTTGAAAACGGTTATAGTCCAGCAAAAACATTTTGACCTGGTTCTCTATAACCTTGGCTCTTGATACCAATCTGTAACACCCCCAAAATGGGTCGCAGCGGAATAAGGATCTGGGGCGTGTTACTTCAAGATCAACAGCACAAGATATATATAAGAACGACACAAAATAGTTAGATTGTACATTGGATTTAAATAAAAGACATATTACAAAAGCTTATAGCTTTACTTGTTCTTTGTTTAATATTCAAAATATGGACATAGATTTCCCAAAACATGATGCACATAAATCTTTAACAGTGCAATCCAAAACATAATCCAATGCATCCTTGGCACCTCGTGCCTATTGACCTCCTGAAAACATTGCTTAAAACGTCAACAAAATTGTTGGTGAATTCATAGGTTTATGTATTTAAATTATGCAGGACCGCAAGACTTTCCCGTGATGTTACAACATATGCCAACAATCACAAAAACCAGATTACTGTTGCACTAAGCTCATGACACCGAAGCTCAACCTATATTTGCTATTTTAGCAGTTATTTTGCCCGTACAGATGTTGTAACCCGCAACATCTAAGTCCGAATGGTCAAGTTCTTCACGGTGATAAGCTAATCCCCAAATGGGGAGGTAATCCCATTGGTCTATTTATAAACATCGGTTTACATAATGCAAAGTTAAAAATAAATCTATGCAATTGACAGTTAATGATAATGGGCTCAGGAGGGTTATCGATACTTAGGCAAACACATAATAATTATTTAAAAACACTTGCGTCACAATTATAAAAACAAAACATGTTTCCACCCAAAAAAATAGTAAAATCAGTAAAAACTGTAAAAGTGGGGGCTTTGAAACTCACCTTGAGTCAGTAGTCCAAATAATCAAAGATAAAACGTCTCGCAAGACGATAGATTGCAAACATATTTAAATTAAGGTGTTAAGTACTGAGTACTTTAATTAATAACATTGAATTAATCTTATCGTTGTTACACTCCGTATCTCGGTTTTTTTTTTTTCTTTTCTTTTTTTATTTTTTCGTTCGGGCTATCATAAATAAAGAGGTCATGACATGACGTACGAGGAGTTAGGACACTTTAAATCGTAAATCCAACAACTCGTCGATACGCCATCCGAAGAGGCCTCATTATGAAACTCCCTAGTATTATAGCACTTTGATAACCACTCAATATTCTATATAGCATAATCACCGACTAATCGTTTTAGTAAAATAATATTTATAAAGTGAAAACGTTTATAAATATACTTTTCGTAAAAATGACCTAATTTGGTCGTTTTAAGCCCGTTGCTCGCGTTTCTTACGTCCACGTCTTCGTAGTAAGACGAGTGATCAAAATATTACATTTTCAAGTTTTTGAATTTCTGCGATGAATAGTGTTTTTACTATTCACAACAGCTATATATTAGTTTTTAGTTTTAATTAGCGTAAACTTGTAATCGTAATAACTTATTCGTTTTAATCCCGATTTTAGTGATTCCTTCGAGTACGTTTTTGTTATTAAAAGAGGTATTATATTTTATAAAGTTGGGTCCGCTGATGAATAGTACTTTTACTGTTCATAGTTTATAAAATTACTTTTATAAACTTTAATTATCGAAAATGTCGTAGTTTATTCGTTATAGTTCCGTTTTTAGCGATTCTTTCGAGTACGATCTCGTAATTAAAAGTTATATCATATATTAGATGTTTTAAAAATGAAAGTTGCTGTAATGAATAGTAACTTTTATAAAAATAGTTTTATAAAAGTATTTATAGTCGTAAACTCGTAATTAACGTATCTTTTTCGTTATAAATCGGTTTTTCAAGTTTCTTATCATTTCGGAATCGTCACGAGACGTATTATTTTTGTATAAAGTCAAAAGCTACTGTATTGAATTCGAATTTAAACAGCCCCTATTTATAAATGTGTATATCTTTATAAAAACCTTGTTTTATGTATTAATTAATTTAGTAGTTTACTATAAAAACTCTTATAACCATATTTTACATATGTGGTACTTATAATAATGTCCAAGTTCATCCATAGTCCTTATAAATTCATTGTAACAAGTTTAATAATTTACTTTCCATTATTTTCACATGTGAAGATTAAGAAACCTTATAAAACCCTAATTTTAACCTAAACATGTTTATACTTAAACCATATGTTAACATACTTTTATATTCACTTTTCCATGATATATATAACCATATGACATAAGAATAAGTGCATAAAATCATAAACATAAGTAATAACTCATTTTACATATTAAAAAGTCCTTAGTGGTGATT
>BQNB010016713.1:20000-28182 GCA_026074375.1 Tanacetum coccineum | reverse complement strand
AGACTTTAAATGAAGTTCGAGCAGAAGTTCCAAAAGTTTTAAAAACATGCCAAATGGCTTGCTATTATTTCAGATAGCAACCCGGTTATCATCTTAAAGGCAAATATTTCAAAAAAAAACTTGACCTCTCAACGGGAATTTATTCTCGGGCATGGTCTACTTAATGACCATGCAAAGGCTTGTGTTTACTTTGCAACACAACTCGTGCTTCCTATATACCATAAGTGTATGTGTCAGTGCGCTTATGTGTTAAAATAAGAAAATTCTTATTTTTATTGGTAAAAAGTTGTCTTCACAATGAATCAGTGTTTTTAGTAATCACAAAAAGATTTTTCAAAGACAATTCGACCACTCAAATAATGACAACAACTCTTTAAATAGAAAACGGGTCATTATTTGAGGGGGGAAATTTTCATCAAATAATCTTTTAAAATGGTCTTTCAAATTAAGTCACGAAATAAAAGGATAAAGTTTTTGATAATGACGAATAACAAATTTAAGGGGAGTTAATGGATTTTAACTACACGAGCTTTAGATGTCATTTGTTTCAAACTTTAGGGACTTATTTGAAATATAAGACCTAGTGAGTATAGGCTTTAAACGACATTCGATCAATATTGCCAACACCTCATAGTTTTAAAAGACTTAGGATTGTTTGGAAATAATCAACTAGATTTAATAGCCTTGAATTTTATTCTCATGGGATAGATCTAAGCTTAGTTATACCTCAAACACGATCTCAAGTATGTGTGCGTACAAGGTTTTGTTGATTCTGAGGTGTCAAAACCAGCAAGGGGGAAGGAGTAGATGTATACTTGATAGAGTCCATGTCCTTCTTTTGAAGTCACCTTCTTTAAATTTTAGGCCTTTCTTTGTTTCCTTCGGGTGCACTATTCCAATCACATGGTGGAAGAGACATCTCGTCATTAGTCAGTATGTATCATTTAAGTCCCCAGGGGGAAGTGTTGGGAGTATAATTATTTAAAATGTGAGAAGAATTTTGTCTGATTCAATTAATGTTTTTCCCGACCGATCAATCTCTAAGCTTATTCTTAAAAGAAGTAGATATATTTGATAGAAGAGGTACACATAGGTATGATGATTCCTTTAGATTGTCAGTATCCTGTTGGAAGAAATGTTTACTTTTGAGACTTAGTTGACTTTGGAGTTATCATTTCGACTATTTAGAGGGAATAAATGTGACATCCGAGACTTAGTTGACTTTGGTGTTTCAATTTATATCATCACTATCCTGAAGAGAGAAATGCGCTCATCCTGGACTTAATTAACTTTGGTGTTGCGGTATCAAATTCTTGAAAAGGTTAAATGTGTGCTTCGGATATCTAGGCTTTATACATTTAGACTGCTTGATGCGGCTTGCAAAAAAGTTTTGAATTTACTCAAGGAAGGATTGCTGATTTAGAGGGAATCTAAGACAACTTCTTAAGAGAGACTACGGGGAAGACCTACGGCTGCTACAAAGAACCATATGATTCTATCATATGATTTTCTCATCACTCAGGTCAAACCTCGTACATATTAATCTTGTGAATTTGTATATATATAGTGTAGACTTAATGGTGATTATAAGGAGTGCTCGAGTACAAAATTTTCAAGAATTTCTTAGTAAATTTAAAAAATTTCAAATTATTGTACTCAACACTGTCTTATATACCCTCAAAATTGAGGGGGAGTATTAAAATGTTCCTATTAGATATTGTGTAACATTTTGTCTCTGAACGTTTAATCAATTGATATCTAAAATATCAAGGGATTAACATAATGGATAAGGGGAAAAAATGTAATTAAACTGAACCTAACTTGTATTGAAAGGTGATCATATAAAATGGACTCAATGCACTCTACACTTAGCATGTACTACGATTACGGTGCACATGTTAAGGGGGAGCTTTTAGTGATGATAAAAAACTTTCAGAGTGTAAATCTTTTGATATTTATATCAAACACTTTGATTGAACTTTTCAATGATTTTAGTTTTGATTGTGATGGAATAACCAAAAGACCGACCATGTATTTAAATTTATGAAGTTATTAGGTGGTTAAGCATAGGTATTCAAATCCCATAATCCAGCCAGAACCAGAGGGATCTACCCAAGGATATCCACTAGATAGTGTAGAAGTCCTTAGGTATAATACAAAAAGAGAAAAAGTGAGAATCAAGAATAATGCCGACTGAGATGGAGCTAACACTAGAATAAACCCAACAAGGTGTTAGTTATGAAGTCTCGGTAAGCATTGAAGGGGTTGAAGAATGAAAAAGAAATATAAGGATAAAGGGTGAAAAGAAAGAAGCCCTCCATACACTTAGGCAGAAACCGGGTCAATACATAAACTGTCGGAAACACTAAGTTGTTGTCTGACATAGAAGACGATCATGGACCCAGTGACGCTATGTACAACCCTCCCTAGCCACTCAAGGTCTCTCAACAGACTCTTGTTTCATTTCTCACAGATATTACACGCATTTCTATCAACTTTCTCACTCCGAGCTAGTTGATATTGAAAAGGTGGCAGTTTGCTCCAGCCTTTGATCACTAAAAACCAAAGTGCACTATTGAGTCTAGAGCCAAAAGAGATCATCCATAAATCTCATTAGGACACTTGTCAAAATTAAGCTTGCTATGTCATACAATGTGAATAACAAGATATATATTAAGAGTCCTACGTATTATCCTTATGATTTTGCCAGAATATCTGAGTAATATTTAAAATATTCACAATGAAGATGGAAATCCTGCTTGAGCCAACATCAAACAAGCTCATGGTAGGTGACTTGTGCGATTCTATATGAATCAAACTTGTGACAACCGGAAAGAAATGATTGTGCGATTCTATATGAATCAAACTTGTTCCAGGAAATGAATTAACAGTTGATGATGAATTTTTGAAATGAATAACACTCTTGATGTGTCACAAAAACACTTTAGCAAGTGACACGTCGATTGATTTTTAAATCGATTTTTCTATTCAATCGGTGAGACTTCGTCTTGCTGGTTCACTTGTTGTCTGCTTTGAGACGCTCCGGTAATAAGAACAGCTAGTGCAGCTGCGAAACCCTGTCAAGGAGATTCTTTGGAATTCTACCTGATCACAAGCAGTATTTATACTGATCAACGGGGAACCGTGGTTATTGCAACCGTATTCGACAAAGTGACAAAGACTCTCTCGTCCATATCTATTGATTATCACTAACCTAAAACTGCAGGTACTCTTGACGATTGGTGCAGCTGATTCCCGACGAGTCATGATTCATAGCCACATGCTCATACCCGACTGACAAATATAAAGACATCATGAAAGCTCAAGTACATGTTTCAAGACTTCCGCTACTCTGATACCGTACGTCTTTCTTGAGGTGATGAAGTATTAAAGTCAAAGAATTTCAAAGAAGTTTCAGTCACTCTGATACCGAACGTCTTTCTCGAAGTGATGAAGTGTTAAAGTTAAAGAATTTCAAGAAAGATGCAGCATTAAAGCTTTTCAAATCAACAAATCAAGAAAGGTATGAGCATGTTGATCCAAAAGTCACAAGTTCACAAGATGGCAAAAAGAGATTATACCTGGTTGATGGTCTCAAGATGCTCAAAGATTACATTTTCACATACAAGTCAAAGATAAAGGAACAAGCTTAAGACCTAAAGTCTATGATCACTACATCAATTCACAAGTTAATGATTGAAGTTAAAGACTACGAGCTCAAGACTAAGGTTAAAGCATAGTATGCTAGGATTAAGTCTTTATAAATTGGAGTGACATCCCTTAGGGGGAGATTGTTAGAAATACAAAAAGTATCGATCACTTCCAATAATAGTTAGTCAAAGCCCGTAGTTAGTCAAATGTAATGTTATTAATCTAATTAGGCCAAAGTTAGGAAAAGCCCATGTAAAGCCTATCCATGGGTCGTCCAAAAGAGTATTTATACTCCTCTCTATGCCTTGAAGAGGTGGTTGGTTGTTCATTTTTCACACATTAATGCATTTCTCTTATATGTTAACTTTCTCTCTCTAAGTGTTCATCCAACCCACTCTCTCTCTAGAATTTCCTCTCTTCCTCTTTCCATGTATGATATTTGATTAGTCTTTAAAAAGTAGGTAACTTATTCGGGATAAATAATGGTATAAATGTGACGTTATTTGATGTCATCAGATATCCCCCCACTTGAATCCTACTTGTCCTCAAGTAGACTCTAGATTATATTGAAAATGTATCCTAACCGAAGTTAAGGATTTTTCCGTTTTAAGCACTTATTTTGTTCTAATCACCTGTACAAAACCAAGCACCTCACGAAATATGGAAATGAAATCACTTAGATCACTCAACTAATCTAGGGTGTAACATTTAAGTGGTACGCTCAATTGCTCGGTCGTGATTAGCTTCGTATCATAAGCTTGACAAGGATACATATCTCCACCACTAGAGCTAAGGAGAAACAAGTCAAAAGGTAAATTGGGTTTTATTAAAGGCTAAGGGTTAACCATTATAACAGTCTTTCATCGATAGTACCACCCCAACAACGCGGCTAAAGCACACATACACGGCCGTAACGACGGAATAGACATGTGTGTTCGAACACATCTTCATTTGAGCTTAACCAAAGGTTAGGATGAAGAATGATATAGGGTAGGGACCTTCTAGTTTTCACCAAAAGTCATAGACCAACAAGGCGGCTAAATCACGCATACATGGCCGTAATGACGGAATAGACATGCATGACTCACTCCAACCTCGTTCGAGTAAAACCAAAGGTTAATCGCTAGGAATGAGAAGTAAATGGTTGTTAAATAAAATTCACAAAACAAATAGATTAATCTTGAACAAATAAGGTAGTTGCTAGTAACTTTTCTCCGACCGTTCCATGATAAGGACTCGAAATATATACAAACGCCTCGATCATAGAGATGAGAAAGACAACCTAAGTTGGCGTTCCCATAACGGTCAACTTCCCTTACATCCCAAACTTACATATTTTTACAAAAGTGGTGATATCGGCAACTTAATACAAAACTATACATCGTTGACTTTTAATTTACGAATAATCGATCCTTCCAAGAATTTCTTCGGTTTTACGTTTAGCGAACCGACTATAAAACTTCCTTCTTTTTTTTGATGCATTTTCTATTTTTCCATCTTTTTTTTCATAACATACTCCTCGGTACAATTTTACCGTCTTCACAATCATAATTTTTCCTTCAACATTTCTTCTTCGGACATAATACATAATCACGAAAGTAGCAAAATATACGAGCTAAAAATTTTCCCATTGCATTGTGCAAATTCCCGACCATAACAGAGATAAAAGATTTCACTTTGACACAGGAAATACAAAACTTTACACAAAAGCAACTAGCAACTTGATTAAAGTAGGCTTAATCTACAGGGTAGGCTAAGGTGTAAAGGTGTAACAAAATAGACATATGGTGTGAAAAAGACAGGAATTGCCCAACAGGTTTTTCTAGGGGATCTTACTCTTAAAGTGAGAGTAAACAAAGGGTTACACGGGATTTTAACTAACCAGTGAAGTTAGTTAATTTTACAACATTTAGGCTTTTTGGTGTATTCCTAGAAATTTACCAGTTAAAAATGTTTCTTCATCTAAATCTATAGTACTCATCATTGTGGCCTCGAGTGATATGCCAGACCAAGTTCTAAAGTCTACTACATCACTGGTACACTCATAATTTTTGTGTGGAATTTTTAGTAAACGTTTAGAAACGGAATAGGCTTAATTCTCATAATTTGGCATTAAGGGTTATAGTGAGTGAGGTCATGTAACTAGTAATTTTTACAAAAGTTATGCTAGAAATTTTTTTTGGCATAATTTAAGCACATTAGCATGTTATTTGTAAAAGAAATGACAAGTAGGCGTTCTAATTTTCCATCCACCCACTTAGATTATACAACGTCCTCGTTGTATAGATAAAATAATAAAAAATAGGAAATATAATTAGAACGAGGAACTCCCTTGATATGTTGCTCGGGATGATTCTCTAGTTTGAGTTCTTTGAGCAAAAAGTGTGTTGACGAGGCTTCAGAATGCTTCGAATGAGTTCAACACATGCCTTTTTCAAAGTATACCATATCGTTGATTTCCTGATAGAAAGGTCCTGCATAAAAGATTAGAAGACAAAAGTGCGATCCTAACTCGGTTATACAAAATTTACAATGCAGGAAAACAATTAAACACACAACTGTACAGGGATCAATACGCCGTATCCCAAACCCTAGGATACTCCGTATGGTTCCTGTGAAAAAAAATTAAAATATTTAAAGTACTAAAATTAAATTACAGACTGATAACGTCCAGACACATCCATACGCCATATCCATAGGGGTTTGATACGCCGTATGGAGTGTCTGGGAAGACAGACTCGTGCAAAACCAATTAAAAATAATTCAAACAATTTTAAAAAGACTGAGTTGTCTTCCGGGAAGCACTTTTATTTCAGCTAGTCGTTAAGTTCGACTTTTCCCAATTTAATCTCATCCTTATAAAACAACTTGGGGTCGAACGGGATGCCAAACGACACATATAGATTCTTGATAAGATTTAAAAGCATCCCGTTGTTAAGAAGATTACAAGTCATGATATTAACATTTAGTTTCTTGATAAAAGTTTTAGTTTTGAAAAATTTAGTAGATGTATCATGACTTGTTTTCAAAAGCTTATTTGACCCATGTGCATTGACATTTATTACATTAGGTAATGGTATGACAGACATATCCCCTAAAGATTGCTCAATATCGATTTCATCATTATCATTGTCCGTATCCAATTTAAAACATTGGGACAAATCACGGTAAAAGGAAATAAATCATTAAAGTATAAAACGTTTTGTTCCTCTTCATCACATTCAGACAATGATATTTCATCTTTCAAATTAAATTCATCGATATGTTGAGGACTTATAGTAGGTTCAGTAACGAAATCCAATTTAGACGTTAGAGCATCATTGTAAACAACGGTTGGAAATTTATTTTCAAAATCTTTAAAGAAGTCTAAATCATTAGAATAACTGACCTCAGGCTCGGGTGACAGAAACGAAGACATATTGACTTTATCATTATCATTTTCAGAATCCGTTTTCAAATTGTTGACAGAAATTATTTTATAAGAAAATGAATTTTCGTCATAAATTACCGTGTAATCTTCATCGTCGGATTCGTCAAATGATGTTCTAAAGTCAATTTTATGGTCGTTAAGAGGAATTACCATGGGTTCACAGGAGAGCGTTACTTCAGATGTTAACGCGTCATTAAAGACTATAGCTGGGAATTCAGTTTCAAAAGATTTGTGGTCGTGAACGTCTTTATCATACCAGATCTTACCATACGTAGCCGTCTTCCAGTTATACACCTTATCACGCCTACGAGCTTTTTTTTTCCTCAAGCCTGATATACTCTTCCATAGTAATGTTGGGGTCGTCCATTTTAACATGTAATAAATTTGCTAGGAAAGAAAAACGATCAAATAGACAAATACGCCGTATTCAGTAAACTGAATACGCCGTATGAAGGTTTAGAGTCGAATGCGCTGTATTGGTTTAGAAAAATTTATACGCCGTATCCAATAAATTAAATACGCCGTATTCAGTATTCGACTCAGAATATTACAAATGACTTAAATAATGCAGAAATTTAAACAAACAATTAAACACGCAATGCAATTAAATACAAACAGAATTAAATTACACTAATTAAATTATTCTAAGCTAATGGTTAGAAATACTAATAAAATTAAAGGTTAAACTTTTTTACTCCTCGGCAGCGGCGCCAAAAACTTGATGTGCTGATGTGTAGGGTTAATTTAATAATTACCAGGTTTTACATTTATATTTAGCCGACTTATCCTAAAACAACACTTTAACGGGCAGTGTACCCGGTCAGATGAAGTTTCGTGGTAAGTAGGGTGCCGAACACTAAGAGCGAGGTTGTTAACCTTATAATCTATTAGTATTTTCATTACTCTAGTTATGTTAATTCTAATTAGTTGTTAAACCTATGCTATATACGCTTCTAACAGATATGGGGGGGTTTTCAGCCTGAGAGACTGACACAGATTTAGTGTAGGGATGGCAAAAAACCCAAACCCGACGGGGAAACCCGAAACCCGAACTAATTGAGGCGGGGCGGGGCATGCTTATCGGGTTACGAGGTGGGTTTA
>BQNB010016713.1:0-10000 GCA_026074375.1 Tanacetum coccineum | reverse complement strand
AGAATTCATGACCTCTGATGGTGGTCCCTTAATTACCTGGCGGTCTTATATATATTGGGGGGCCACCCAGTATTTTAGGGGGCCATTTTCTAGGTTTTTCTTTTCGGTGACCTTAATTGCTTCTTCTTCATCTAAGTCACCATCCACCAAGGGAGATGTCTTAGAGGGTAGAGGAGTTTCATCGAATGTCATGTTAAGTGATTCTTCGACTTTCCTAGTGTGTTTGTTTAGGATGATGTAGGCTTTACTATTTTGAGAATAACCTAAAAAGACACTTTCGTATAACTTTGGGTCAAACTTGGTAAGGTAGTCTTTGGTGTTTAAAATGAAGCACTTGCTTCCAAACACTCTAAAATAATCTAATGTAGGTTTCCTACCTCTTAAAAGTTCGTAAGGTGTTTTTCCAAAAATGGCTCTAATGATAATTCGGTTGAAAATGTATGTTGAAGTATCATGGTGTTACACCAAAAATTTTGTGGAAACGATTGCTCATTCAACATAGTCCTACTCATTTCTTGAAGTGTCCTATTTTTCCTTTCGACCATGCCATTTGATTGAGGAGTGCATGGAGCCGAGAAGTTATGTGTAATACCATTGGCAATACAAAACTCTTCAAACTGTACCTCATTATCAAATTCTCTACCATGGTCGGTTCTTATTGATACTATTGAACAACCTAATTGGTTTTGAATTTTCCTACTAAATATTTTGAATTAATCGAAAGCTTCGGTTTTGTCCTTAAGGAATCTAGTCCAAGTATACCTAGAGTAATCATCTACTATGACTAGGGTGTAATGGTTTCCTCCGTAACTCCGTACGGCGGATGGACCAAAGAGATCCTTATGGAGAAGTTCTAAGCATCTAGTCGTTGAGACTACATTCTTAGCTTTGTGACTAGCATGAGCTTGTGATGTGTGTTTTACAAGCTTTAAATTTATAATACTAAAAATACCAATTTTGGCTAAAACACAACACTCGAGAAGTATACCCGTTCGTGTATAGTATATCTTTTAGGTAAGTCTAGGTCGTTCCACGAGAATTGAAGTTTTCACAGTTTGTAATTAAGGTGCTAAGGTTAATAAGATTGTCACGGATCAAATTAACCAAATCTTATATATATTGGATATTATAACGAAAGTGATTAAAAGATGATTCAATCAAATGATTAAAGTATGTTTGTTTAGGCAATGATCACTTAGATAATGAAGTGTTTAGGATAGTGTTTATAAGTTTAGAAAATAGAGTTATCACAAGTTATAAATCCTTTCGGCTTTTAAATATAACTAGTGATTAGATTGATTAATAACAACAAATCCTTTCGGCATTTATAAGTTATTATAACCAATATATTAAGTGGAATGATTAAACACATATATAAAAGAACCCTTTCGGCCTATATTCTTGTATAAAATATGTTTTACTAATTCAATAAACACATATCCAAACGCTCTATATCCAAGATCACATTATGCCCAAACAAACATAAGATTTCTACTCCATGATCAAAGTAACAAAACACATAACATTCATCATGGATTCAACAAATATTATATTCAAAAGAGTAACAAGATTCATACCAATTCCAAGAGCAAAGTATGGTGATTTCACAAGAATTTCCCAAGAACACTTTATTATATTCAAAGCAAAATCCGGAAACTATGAACAATTCTATCACAATCGCTTATAGATTCGAAATAACACTACAACTATGCCTCTTTGATGGATCAAATCCTAAGAACAATGATTAACATCAACCAAAACTATCCAACCTCTTCAAGAACTTTGATTATAACGGTGGTGGTCGATGGTGGTGATGGTGGTTGAAGGGTGGTAATGGAGGAGAGGTTTTGCAGGCCTTTAGCCTAAAAAATAACCCTCTTAAAGGTTCCAAATGAATTGTAAGTTTGTATATGAGTTGTGTGTTGGATGTGTGATTTGAGCCTCTATTTATAGGCCGATTTTCGGGCAAAAGTGCGACGCACTTAGTATTTTATGCGGCGCACTAAAGGAGTTAATGCACTTAGCATTTATTAGGACTTAACCGTTTCTTTGGGAAGTTTGAACGAAAGTGCGGCACACTTGTGATAAGTGTGGCGGTTTTGGTGATGGTGGAAAGTGCGGCGCACTTGTGATAAGTGTGTCGTACTTCTTTGGTTTCTTGGATCTTTCTCTTGTAAATTGTATGTGTGATGATATGATAAGAGATATTTTGTCCAAAGCATCATAGGAAGGGTATTTATAGGCTAAGGATTACCTGGAGACCAAGTTGGGAATATATGTGGATGTATTTTGGTCCAGATTCGCAAATTAAATGTATCTACATAAGGTTTGCTGTACTCATTATAAAACTGGCGTTCTTCTGTGCATTTACAGCTCTTGATCATTTTTATTAGTTGTAGATAATTGAATTCTCTTTCCGTGGCCGGTTGAATCAACTCAATCCGAGTTCGTATGCTCCAGTTATGGCCAAAACAATCTTAAGTCCTTCTCTTCATTTCCTTCTTTTTTCCTTTTTAACTAAGTTTAGGGACTTAACAAGTTTAGTCCTTAAACTTATTTTTCTTGACTTTTGGCTTCGGGGTTGACTTAGGTTGACTTTTTCAGGCTTGGGCTTGGACTTTGACTTTGTCTTTTCCTGCTTTTCCATTCCGAGTTCGGTTTTGTCGTTTTGGCTTCGTTTTTCTTAATTATCCGTTCCTGCACAATACAATTAGCAAAACAAGCGTATATTTGGCATTTTAAGTCCGTTTTTGGTTATTTTAGCTCGTTTTTAAAGGTACAAGGTATGTGTAATTAAGCACATACCAATCTTCCACGACACATACCTAGAACATATAATAGCAAATATACTTGATTAAGTACCAAAAGTTCATGAGAAATGATCAAATATATGCAAATAACGCCGCCGAAAATATGTATAATTTAGGCGTTATCATGAAGCCATACGGGGGATCTAAACCCCTATGCGCTAAATGCACCGCAACTATCACCACTACTGTCCATGTGCTCCCAAATACTACAAGTGCAACACTACTAACAGCCAAAGGGGCATTGGGACAGGTCAGAAACCCACTTTCTTATGAATGTGGAGCCCAAGGACACTTTAAGAGGGATTGTCCAAAGCTGAAAAACAACAACCGCGGTAACCAAGCTGGAAATGAGAATACTTTAGCGAAAGTGTATACGGTAGGCCGTGTAGAGACAAACCCAGACTCCAACGTTGTGACAGGTACCTTCCTTCTAAACAACCGCTATGCTTCTGTCTTATTTGATACTGGTGCCGATAGAAGCTTTGTGTCTACTACATTTAGCTCCCAAATTGATATCATACCATCTGCATTAGATCACTATTATGACGTTGAACTAGCCGACGGGAGAATAATTAGGTTAAACACTATCCTTAGGGGTTGTACATTAAACTTCATGAATCACCCATTCAACATAGACTTAATGCCCGTAGAACTTGGTAGTCTCGACGTCATTATCGGTATGGATTGGTTGGCAAAGTACCAAGCCGTCATTGATTGTGCCGAGAAAATCGTTCGTATTCCCTGAGGAAATGAAATATTGATTGTTCACGGTGACGGAAGCGACTGAGGAAACGAGACTCGTTTGAACATCATCTCGTGCACTAAAACGCAGAAGTACATGCTAAAAGGAGGTCCTATCTTTTTGGCACATGTCACCACAAAGGAGACTGAAGACAAGTCGGAGAGGAAGCGACTTGAGGACGTACCGATCATTCAAAATTTTCCTGAAGTATTTCCTGAAGACTTGTCGGGTCTTCCACCGACTCGACAAGTAGAATTCCAAATCGATTTGATACCTGGTGCTGCACTCGTAGCACGGGCACCTTATCGATTGGCGCCTTCCGAAATGAAAGAGTTGTCGGAGAAACTGAAAGAACTTTCTGACAAGGGCTTCATAAGACCCAGTTCCTTACCTTGGGGAGCTCCGGTCTTGTTTGTCAAGAAGAAGGATGGATCGTTTCGAATGTGTATCGACTACCGAGAGCTGAACAAGCTAACGGTGAAGAATCGTTATCCACTCCCAAGGTTCAACGATTTATTTGATCAACTACAAGGATCTAATATTTATTCTAAGATAGACTTACAATCAGGTTATCACCAGCTCCGAGTACGGGAAGAAGATATTCCGAAGATGGCATTCAGAACTCGATATGGTCATTATGAGTTCCAAGTTATGCCATTTGGCTTGACGAACGCACCAGCGGTATTTATGGATCTCATGAACCACGTGTGCAAGCCATTTTTGGATAAATTTATGATTGTCTTTATTTACGATATCCTTATCTACTCCAAGAACAAGAAGGAACACGAAAAACATCTTAAGGCAATTCTGGAATTGCTTAAGAAAGAGGAGTTGTACGCTAAATTCTCTAAATGCGAATTTTGGCTTCCCAAGGTATAATTTCTCGGCCACGTGATTGATAGTCAAGGCATTCACGTAGATCCCGCCAAGATCGAATCCATAAAAGATTAGACATCTCCTAAAACGCCAACGGAGATTCGTCAATTTTTGGGTCTTGCTGGGTATTACCGAAGATTCATCAAAGGATTTTTGAAGATCGCCAAGCCAATGACCAAGCTTACTCAGAAGAAGGTCAAGTTTGTTTGGGCGACAAACAAAAAGTGGCGTTTTAACTATTGAAGCAAAAGTTGTGTAGTGCACCAATTTTGGCTTTACCTGAAGGAAGCGAAGATTTTACCGCATGCTGAGATGCTTCAATCAAAGGTTTGGGCATTGTGTTGATGCAAAGAGAGAAGGTGATTGCTTATGCATCACACTAATTGAAAATTCATGAGAAGAACTATACGACTCATGATTTAGAACTTGGAGCGGTGGTGTTCGCTCTTAAGATTTGGAGGCACTATCTGTATGGGACCAAGTGTACGGTGTTCACTAATCATAAGAGTTTACAACACATTCTTAATCAGAAATAGTTAAACATGAGGCAACGTCGTTGGTTAGAGTTGCTCAGTGATTATGATTGTGAGATTCGTTATCACCCGGGAAAGGCAAATGTTGTTGCTGATGCTTTGAGCAGGAAAGAGCGAATAAAGACACTAAGAGTTTGAGCCTTAGTCATGACTATTGGTTTGGACCTTCCTAAGCAAATCTTGAATGCTCAGATTGAAGCACGAAAACCAGAGAACATCAAGAACGAAGATGTTGAAGGTATATTGATTGAGAATTCTAAGGACCCAAAGAAACTTAGAACGGAAAAGTTGGAACCTCACGTGGATGGAACTTTATGTTAAATGGCAGGAGTTGGTTACCCTGTTATGGTAATTTGAGGACTGTGATCATGCACGAGTCCCACAAGTCAAAATACTCAATTCATCCGGGCTCTGACAAGATGTATCAAGACATGAAGAAGCTATATTGGTGGCCCAATATGAAGGCCGACATCGCCACCTATGTTAGCAATGTTTGTCATGTGACTAAGGACAAGGTGAACATCAAGGCCATCAGGTTTGGTGTGCAACCTGAGGCATATCTCAATGGAAGTAGGATAATATCCGTTGGTTTTATCATGAAGCTCCTCAAGTATCAAAAAAGTTATGCACCATTTTGGATGATTGTTGACTGACTTACTAAGTCTGCAATTTTCGTACCAATAAGGGAAACTAATCCTATGGAGAAACTGGAAAGAATGTACCTAAAAGAGGTAGTCACAAGGCATGTAATACCCATCTCAATCATTTATGATCGTAACCCTAGGTTCGTATCAAATTTCTAGAGGTCACTTCAGAAGGCTTTGGGTACTAGCCTGGATATGAGTATTACGTACCATCTACAAACAAACAACAAAGGGAGAGGACTATTTATACTCTCGAAAATATGCTACGTGCTTGTGTGATCAACTTTGGAAAGGGTTGGCGTTAAACCATTGCCACTAGTCGAGATTTTCATTATAACATAGTTATCATGCTAGCATCAAGGCGCACCGTTGAGCACTTCAAGGTCGGGAAAGGGTGTCGTTCACATGTTTGTGGTTATGGTTGGAGAGTTCAAATCCTGGTTAGAAATAGTTCAAGAGATGACCGAGAAGATCATTCAGATCAAGCAAAGAATTCAAGTAGCTCGTGATCGATAAAAGAGCTACGTCGATCTAAAGCGTAAGCCGATGGAATTTCAAGTTGGAGATAGAGTTATGCTCAAGGTTTCGCCTTGGAAAGGAGTAGTACATTTTGGCAAACGGGGGAAGCTAAACCCCAAATATGTTGGACCTTTCAAAGTGTTGGAAAAGGTTGGAGCCGTTGCTTACAAGCTTGAACTTCCTCAAGAGCTGAGCAGGGTTCACAATACGTTCCATGTATCCAACTTGAAGAAGTGCTATGCCGACGAACCATTAGCCGTTCCATTGGATGGACTCCATATTGACGACAAGCTTCATTTTGTTGGGAACCAGTAGAGATCGTGGATCATGAAGTTAAACGATTGAAACAAAGCTGCATTCCAATTGTCAAGGTTCGATGGAACTCTAGTAGAGGTCCTGAGTTCACATGGGAACGTAAAGATCAATTCTGAAAGAAGTATCCACACCTCTTCACAAAGACTGCACCGTTGTCAAGTGTCGCGTCTTAAGCCTTGAGGACAAGGCTCATTTAACGGGGGAAGACTATAACACCCCATGTTTTAGGTCATTGTACGACATTATATATTTCACTATTTATTTTTAGTATTGTACGCGTTTGCTTTTAAATTGAAATCGTTAAGTTAAATCGCGTAAGCTAAAAATTATCGTTCAATGTAAACGGGCATCAAACAATTAAATGTTTATATCAAGCAAGTGTTAAGTAATTATTTTGAGGATAATTATTAACTTTGTTCATTTTATTTTTATTGGTTGCGTAAAGTGTTTACGTTTCGCGATAAAATATGTTTAGGCATACCTGGAACCACCAAAACTTTTCTACGCTTCAACAAATACCCACAATTATACCCAATACTCAAAAATTACAAAAATATCTTATACATATACATCTATGGCCGGATATGGTGGAAAAGATCAAGAAAAATATCACAAACTTGCAACTTGATCTTGTACATTCAACAACTCATTAAACCTTTAAGACTTTCACAAGTCTTGACCAAGACTTCCCTAGAAATCCTCTTCTTGTCTAAGACTTTCCTAAGACTATCACATGTGATCTTTGACTAGTCGTGTGAGTTATATAAGACCTTATCTAGAAAGAATACACATACACATCTCATTTGCTAAGTGAAAACATCACTCATTCTCTCCCTTTTCCTCTCTTACCCACGACTCAATACAAACACACTACCAAATCCATATAAAATTTATCTACAACATTTACAATCACTCCTACAACATATCTAAGATATCCCAAGGTGATTAGAAAGTTTGGTTTGGGGTTTACAAGTGTTAAGCAAAGGAAAAGCAAGATTAGGATTTCATTTGGTTTTAGGGTTTTCAAGTGTTGTAAGCTTGGGTTTGTTTGCTAAACAAGGGTTTAGATTTTGTTGTTCATCATCCTACTTCATATTAAGGTTACCTAAAAACCCTAATCTCTTTACTTTCATGATTTTATGCATATATAATGTTTGTATAGTTAATCACCATCTAAGAACTTATTTACTTGTAAAAATGAATTTTTACACTTGTTTATGATTTGGTACAATTTCACACATGATATATGGATGTTAATATTAAGTTATAATATATGTATAAGTATTGTACATGTGTGGTTTATGTATAAAAAGTATATATAAGCAAGTTATCTTAAAAGTATACTCATGAAAGTTCATGGATAAATAAGTATATACACATTTGGATCTTGTGATTCTTAGATAATATATGGACAAATCATAGACTAGAGACCCTAAGGATGTAAGACATGTGATAATAAGTGTTGTAATGGACTTGTAACAAGGTGGTTAAGCTTAAAAGTTACAAAATCAAGTTTAAACATGTTTTTATCAAAAACTTCAAAACTTTCTATTTTAATTCGAAAATAAATGTATTTATTTTATATTTTTATAATATACTACATGTCATGAGGATTCCAACCATATAAGAAACTTAAAAATCCGCTTTATAACGAAGGAGATACGTAGTTTACAAGTTATACGATAATAAACGGGTTTATAAAAGAAATTTTATAAAAACAAGTTACAAAATACTTCTGATATATAAGATTAGTTATTTTTCTCAGATAGTACGTATTTTTAGGATTCCAAAACATTAAGAATCATAATTATTCGATCAATAACGAAGGAGTTATGAATTTCGCAAGTTTACGATAATTAAAGATTATAAAAATAAATTTATAAACTATGAACAGTAAAAATCACTATTCATCTCAGATATTCATTTTTGAAAAATATTATATTTTGATAGAACTTTCAATTACGAAGACGTGCTCGAAAGAATCACTAAAATCGAAGCTAAAACGGATAAAATACGGCATTTACGGGTTTACGACGAATAATTTTATAAAAGTATATGAACAGTAAAAATCCTTGTTCACCAAGGGACTCAAATATTGAAAATGTAATATTTTGATACGCCGTCTTAATACTAGAACGTGAACATAAGAAACGTAAGAAACGAGCTTAAAACGATAAAGTTACTCCATTTTTACTAAATAGATATTTATAAACGTTTTTACATTATAAATATGATTTCATAAACGCAATTAGATGGTGATGTAGCTATATAAAATTATATATGGTAGTATTTATTCAAAGTGCTTAGTACTTATATGGCCTATAATTAATTAGGTTGCATTCAACGTTTATCTGACGTATTTTCTGTGATATACTTGATATTCATTAACACAAGGTGAGTTCATAGCCCCACGTTTTACATTTTAATGATTTACATGTTTTGGGGTGAGAAACATATGCATGTTTTACAATTGGACACAAGTGGACATTTTACATTATGATTACGTGTTTGCCTAAGTAGCGATAACCCTCTAAGCCCATTATAAATAGATCTATTTGGGATTAGGATCTTCGTTCGGGTGAGTCATACTCACTATGCCGGTTTACCGGACAACGAACGTATACCATGTCAGACATAGGATGTTGAGTGTTAGAACATCATCACGGGTAATGTTTGAAATTTATATTCCAATTCATACATGTCGAGCTTCAGTGTCATGAGCTTAGAGAAACGTAATCACATTTTATGATGTTTGCATCTGTTGCATTATCAAGGGGAAATCTTGCACTCCTACATTACACATTTTATAAACCTATGAATTCACTCAACAATATGTTGACGTTTTAAGCAATGTTTTCTCAGGAGATCAGTAAGGTAAAAGACAAGGGATACATTGGTGGTCATTATTTTGGAAGTCATGCATTAAAGATTTGGTTGCACTACATTTTGAGGAACACTTGTTATGGACTAAAATCTTGTAATTTATATTTTGAACTAGTGAAGCTTCGGGCTTTTTGTAAAAAACACTTTGCTAAATCTAATGTATCGGGTTTTAAATGACTTTTGGGTAATTTTTATATATATCTTATGTTATTCATCTATGAAGTACCACCCTCCGACCCATATTCCACTGCGATCCATTTTGGGGGTGTTACATCAGAGATATGATATGATTTATGTCAAAACTAAAATCACATTTGCATTATAAATATATCTAGAACTTTATTGCTTAATAAGCAATCATGCATAAATATTGTATAGATAACATTCTAGGCAGCGACATCAGAAAAGCGACAAGTTATCTAATAGAATGATATGCTATGATTCTTATTAAACTATGATGCTTCGTATGTGAAAAGTAATGTATTATTTTAAGACCAACTAGAAATAAAATGGGTCACTTACAAGGTGATAAGCTCATAGCTCCCACTGAATTTAGACAACATTACATGTGCGTCTATATTAGTAGTAAAATGCATTTCTCCCACTGAATTTAAACAACATTATATGTGTCTATACCAATGAAGTGCAAGTAGCTATTTATTTACTTTTCTACTATTT
>BQNB010016712.1:18034-71200 GCA_026074375.1 Tanacetum coccineum | reverse complement strand
GCTTCTTATAATCCATAAGTGTACGTGTTAGTGCGCTTATGTGTCAAAATAAGAGAAATTTTATTTTCTTGGGTGTTGATTTTCAAAATATACAATAATCATCTTTCAAATTCAACAGATCATCATTTTCTAAGACAATTTTGAACCATCAAATAACGACTACAACTCTTTCAATAGAAAACGGATCATTATTTGAAGGGGAGAAACTATCAATATCATCTTCTTCATAATTAATAAGGTGTCAATCTGAAAAGGTTTTAATGGTATCGGGTGAATAATTAAAGGGGAGTTGATAAATGTCAACTCAATAGGGTGTCATTTGATATATGTTTAAATCTTATAGGGGGATTAATGCAAATTGTGAGACTTTTCTTGTTCACTAAACCTTAGGGATTAGTTTTGCCATTTGTGAAACTTAACTTTGCCTTAGAAATAGTTTAATAGAAAAGTTATAACATTATTAAACCTCAGGGGGCATTTATGAAAAAACTCAAAAGTTTTTAAACATAAACCCCCTTGCCCCATTCCTATTCACCACACGAACACACAAACTCTCAAAACCTTAATCCACCATTGTTAAATTTCAAGACCTTCACGAATTTGCTCAATCTTCGTTTTAAGCTTAAGGTACTAGTGTTTTAATGATATAATACCCATATAATCAGACCAAACCTTAGAATTATGCGTGAAAAACCCTAAAAATGACCTAACTTGAGACACTTTAAAAAGTGGATGAAAAGTTAAATTGATTGAGGGGTTTTGGTCTATTATGGGTCTATTTGTTGTACCCATAACAATTTTTAATGGGGATAACTCATTCATGTGTTTCATTTGATTCTTGATGTCAAAATTATTGAAAATGGGTAAAAACTTGAAAAAGTTTATGGGTTTAGGTTTAGAACAGTTATAATGAATGATTGAGTGCGTTTGAGTGTTAATAAACATGTTTATATGTCAAAGGTTGAAATTTTTGAATTTTTCATGTTCATATGGCTCGAACTTGACATAAATCAAGATATTTATGGTTAATTTATGTTATAAGATGTTAGAATGATTCCTAGATGCAATGTGACCAAGTTGTGATAGTTTGTATGGCTTAAAAGGGTGAAAATTTTTAGGAAAATCTTTTGTATAGGTGAACTATACTTAAATGAATTTTCATAGGCGAACAATACATAGAATCAAAGCATACGAACTATACATTCATTATTACACAGGTGAACTATACGTTTGCATTTGCACAGGCGAATTATACACTTTTGTATAGGCGAACTATACATTCATTAATTACTCAGGCGAACTATACATGCATGATTATAACAGGCAAACTATACATGGGTACCTTACATAGGCGAACTATACATAGGTGCCTTACACATGAGAACTATACATAGGTACTTAACTCAGGCGATTTATACACTCTCTATAGGCAAACTATACTTGTTTTTTTCTTGTAGCACAAATCTCATAATCTTGGTAATCCAATTGCATTAGCTAATCTAAGTATAACTATTCCCTATCTTGTCACTTAGTGATAAATTTAGGTCTAATTGTTTCTTTAGAAATCTTTAGTAATTGCCTTGATTTCAATAGTTGGCCTATAGTTTGAGTGTGTGTGTCTCCTGTTTGCATGTTTATTAGTTATTTGCATTGTGTGCATGTGTAGTAACTTGTTGCTTAGTAATTGTTTGCCTATCCCCTATTGTAAATCTTGTCCTGCATCAATAATCGTGAATCATGGTCTAAATTGTCTATTTGTTCTATATATATGTATTTGTATATGAACTGTATGTGACAAATCTTAGCAGAATCATGTCTTCCATCACTGCTCATCAAACCAAGCTTGATTTTGAGCTTGTTCCCAAAGAGAATAGACTTGATATCGGTAAATGCAATGGAAGAATCCCTCACGGATTGACACCAAGAGAACCCACATTTCAAGTCGTTCTGGATGCTATCGCTCTCACTCCATGCTATCCTGCATTTCTCATCACTGCAGATGTCCCTAAAGTGTACATGCATCAATTCTGGAATTCTGTGTACAAGCATGACACCTTCTACATATTCAAGATTGACAAGAAGAAACTATTCAAACTTACCTTGGAAGTCTTCAGAGATATCTTTCAGATTTGCCCAAGAGTACCGGGGAGAGACTTTGATCCCCTTCCTTCTGAAGAAGACACTGTGTCTTTCTTAAGAGAACTCGGTCATACTGGGGAGATCAATTCACTCAATGATGTTGTTGTCGATCAGATGCATCAACCCTGGAGAACTTTTGCTGCTCTTATCAATCGGGGTTTATCTGGAAAGACTAGTGGTCTTGACAAGCTTCATCTCTCCAGAGCTTAAATCCTTTGGGGTATGTTCTATCAGAAAACCTAACTTAGGAGTCATGTGAATTACCTTTGGGAAGAGCTTCAACTTACCAGATTGAAAATAGAGTCTACCAAAAAGGCAAGAAAAGATGGTGACTATCCCTCGATTCACTCAAAGCTCTCATTCACCATTGTCCTCATTCATAGAAAATTCACTTGTCTCGGATAAACAAAATTGGAATGCACACCTTCAAAGATGCACTATTTGATTAATTCCAAATAAGATTTGGTCCTGCAAAGAATCCACTCAGATTTATGGAGCGTATTGTTCCTGAAGTTTGAACCAGACCAGCGATGAAGGAAAGTCGGTACAAGATATATCTAGGCTATGCTACAGGTGTTGTACCTCCCAAGATGGCTCGAAAATTTAAGAAAGCTTCTCCATCTAAGAAAGACAGTGATCTAGTCCTTGTAGATGAAGAACCTGTCATAAAAGGAAAACGTGTAAAGAGATCCTGCAACAGATCACTCACAACTAAGCCACAACATGGTGTCTCTCCAGAGAGGCTCTGTAGGAAACAAAGTCTAAAAGTAAGGAAAAGGAAAAGGTGGATGTTACTCGTGGGAAAGGAATTGAATTGCTATCTGAAGTAGTGTTGACAAAAGAAGCTCAGATGAAAGAAGTAAGAACGAAGAGCTTAAGGGACTTTCATAAGACACATCCTAGTGGTTCTGGTACAGTTGCCAAAAAACCTCCAAGTATTGAAAACATTACTCCTACTGTCATAAGTGAAGGAACTGGTGATAAACCAGGGGTTACCGATGTGACAGAAGATAACTCTACTGAGAGTGAATTTGAATCTTGGGGTAATGATGATGACGACAGCAACAATGATCAAGATTCAAGTAATGAAGACAGTGAGCAAGAGAATGAAAGTGAAAAGCAAGTATCTGATTCGGAGCAAGAAGAAGAATCTAAAGATGATGATCAAGAAGAGGAGGAGTTTGTTCATACTCCATCTCCCACTGGTGATAAAGATGATGATAATCTAGAATCAGAAAATAATGATGTGAATAAAAGCGATGAAGAAAGTAAAGATGTGTTTAAAGGCGATAAAGAAATTGTTCAAGGTGAGGGTGCTGATGCTGAAATGATTGATGCTCAACAAGAGAATGAAAATTTAGAGACTACTCAAGAACAAGTTGTTAAAGATGTTCATGTGACAATTTCTACTGTTACGAAGAAGACTAAAGTTCCTGTTACTAGTTCTTCTCGTTCATCCGACTTGGCATCCAAATTCCTAAATTTTTCAGATATTCCTCATACTGATGTAGAAATTGTTTCTCCACTAGATGTTCATGTCCACCATGAAGTCCTAAGAACTCAGGCACCCACTCTTCTTACAATACCAGTTTCTGTTATCACTGAATCATCACCTGTAGTCACAAACATTCCTCAATCATCACAAACCTTCACTCCTCCACCAATACTGACAACACCCACTCCACCGCTAAAAATTGAACTACAAATCCTCTATCAACACTTCCTGACTTCGCATTAGTCTTTCGATTCAATGATAGAATCACAGCATTAGAAAAAGAAGTGGGTAAACTTAAAAAGGACCCTCTACACACTCAAGTGACAACTTTAGTTGATGAACATCTAGACACATGGTTGGGAGAAACCAGAGAAGAATTCATGAACTTCTTTTCGGAATCACTCACGACTAGAATCAAAGAGCAATTAAAAGATTAGCTGCCTCAGATTCTACCTAAGGAAGTGTCTAACTTCGCTCCACCTGTGATCGAAGCATTGATTAAAGAATCATGTAATGAAGTTACTCTAGCAAAGGTGTCTTCTCAACCACATTCTACTTATGAGGTTGCTTCTACACTTACTGAATTTGAGTTAAAGAAGATTCTTCTTGACAAAATGGAGAAAATTGAATCATATATGGCAGCTCCCGAACACCGAGATTGCTATGATAGTTTGAAAAAATCTTACGATCTTAACAAAGATTTCTTCTTCTCTTATGATGTGTATTCCTTGAAGCGAAGCCGCAAAGACAAAGGCAAAGATGAAGACCCTTTCGCTGGATCAGACCGAAGGTTAAAGAAGAGAAAGCTAAGCAAAGATGCAGAACCAACCACTGGTCCGAAAAAGAAAGATTCAACGTCTGGCTCTTCTAAAGGCACCAAGTCTCAACAGAAATCTTCTGGAAAGTCTGTTCCATCAGAGGAACCAGTGTTCGAGGTTGCAGACTCAGACATGCCACAAGATTAAGAAAGGAATCTGGGTGACAATAAAGATGAGACAAGGAATGAGACTGCCTCTAGACGTGACTGGTTCAAGAAACCTACACCACCTCAAGAACCCACTGACCCTGACTGGTATGTTGGCAAGACTATACATGAAGGACCAACTCAAAATTGGTTAATGAATCTAGCAGCTTCTACTTCTACTGATATATCGTTAAAGGACTTTGATGAATTGATGAGCACTCCCATAGACTTCTCTGGATACAAATTGAATGGCCTGAAAATCAAGAATTTAACTCAAGAAATTCTATTAGGACCTACATTCAAACTACTCAAAGGTACCCGCTCCAATTTTGCTTAATTAGAATATGACTTTAAAGAATGCTACAAGGCTCTTTTAGAAAAGCTTAATTAGGAAAATCCTAAAGGTGGTGACTACCCATTTGATCTTTCCAAACCCCTTCCTTTGATCACGCATGGAAAACATCAAAGAGTACCATTTGAATACTTCATCAACAATGGTTTCAAGTATCTACAAGGAGGAGTTTCGACTATGACATACACGACATCAACCACCAAGACAAAGGCCACTCAGTATAATCTACCAGGCATTAAAGACAAGGTTCTAAACATATGGAGTTCTATTAAAGTTGCTTATGATAAATAAGCATTATGGGGTATCTTACATTGGAAAGAACAACGTAAGTCCTTTTATGCATATGCAAGAGGCAGGAAATCAAGAGGAGATGTATATTCTACAAAACATATCTGGCAGTCACTCATGTCAAGGTAATGAGGAAACATGGATACGTGTACTTGGAAGAGATTGTATTGAGAAGAGCTGATAACACATTATACAGATTCAAGGAAGGTGACTTTCCACAACTTCGGATCAATGAAATCGAGGATATGTTACTTCTTGTGGTTTAGAGTCGGCTCATAAATCTATCAAGGGATGATGTTGCTGACTTCGCAATAGCACTAAGAATATTCACCAGAAGTCTAGTTATTGAAAACAAGTCGAATATCTTCAACTTGGAGTTGAAAGTTATCAAAAACTCAAGGATTCATTTATGTCGACAAATTCAAGAGAAGCAGGTTGATGCGCTCTGACAAACTGTACAAGTCTTACACATATTGGCACGTTAACCAGGACTTATTCTCTTCGCTCGAGAATTACCAAGATTATAGAATGGTAGTACTTTACCAAAGAGAAATCATGGAACATATATTAGAAAAGGAAAAGAGATATATTCATGATCAGGCGAATTCAACAAATGCTACTAAAAGGAAGGAGGGATGATGAGGAGTTTGGAGAAATTTGTTGGCGGTAGACTTTACGAAACTGACCTCAGACTGCTGCAAAGAACAATATGACTTCATCATATTGTGTTCATATCTCAAAGGTCATTTCGTATATCATAAACTTGGTGATATGTATGATTTATATGTAGTGTAGACTTTTTGGTGAAAAGTAAGGTTGTGCTCGAGTATAAAATTTTCAAGAATTTCATAGTAAATTTAAAAAAATTCAAAATATTGTACTCAGCACAGTCTTATATACCCTCAAAACTTGAGGGGGAGCATTAAAATGTTCCTATAGTGATTATGTAACATTTTGTCCCCAAACATTTAATCAATTGATATCCAAAATATCAAGGGATTAACATTTTAGATAAGGAGGAGGGAAAATGTGATTAGACTGAATCTAAATTAGTATGACATTGATGATCATCTAAATAGACTCAATGCACTCCAACATTAGCATGTACATCGGTTACGGTGCACATGTTAAGGGGGAGATTTTAGTGATGGTGAAAAACTCTCAAAGTGTAAATCTTTTGATATTTATATCAAACACTTTGATTGAACTTTTCAATGATTTTGGTTTTGATTGTGATGGAATACCCAAAAGACCGACCATGTACTTATGTTTATGGAGTTATAAGGCGGTTAGGCATAGGTATTCAAATCCCATGATCCAGCCATAACTGAGCGGATCTATCCCTAGGGGATATCCACTAGTTAGTTGTAGAAGTCCTTTGGTACGACTACAAAAAGGAGAATAAAGTGAGATTCGGGAATAATGACGACTGAGAGAGCTAAACACTGGAACAAACCCAACAATGTATTAGTTATGAAATCTCGATAAGCATTGAAGGGGTTGAAGAATGAAAAAGAAATGTAAAGATAAAGGGTTAAAAGAAAGAAGCCCTCCATACACTTAGGCAGAAACCGGGTCAATACATAATCTGTCGGAAACACTAAGTTGTTGTCTGACATTGAAAACAGTCATGGACCTAGTGACGCTGTGAACAAACCTCCCTATCCACTCAAGGTCTCTTAACAGACCCTTGTTTCATTTCTCACAGAGATTACACGCATTTCTATCAACTTTCTCACTCCGAGTTAGTTGATATTGAAAAGGTGGCAGTCTGCTCCAGCCTTCGATCACTAAAAACAAAGTACACTATTGAGTCTAGAGCCAAAAGAGATCATCCATAAATCTCATTAGGACACTTGTCAAATCATGCTTGCTATATACAAGTTATCATATTAAGAGTCCTAAGCATTATCCTTATGATTTTGCCAGAACATCCGAGTGATTTCATTCACTATGAAGATGGAAATCCTGGTTGAGCCAACATCAAACAAGCTCATGGTAGGTGACTTATGCGATGCTATATTAATCAAAATTGTAACAGCTAGAAAGAAATGATGGTGCGATTTTATAAGAATCAAACTTGTTCCAGGTTATGAATTGATGATTGCTGATTAATTTTTTAAATGATTAACACTCTCGATGTGTCATAAAACCACTTTAGCAAGTAACATGTTGATTGATTTTCAAATCAATTTTTTATTTTAGTTGGTGAGATAGTAACTCTCTGGTTTACTCTTATCATGTTGTCTGCTTTGAGACGTTCCGATAATGAGAACATGTTGAGTTTGATGAATCTGATACATATGTGTTAGAAAGATTCGATACTTCAGCTGGAAATCTTGCCAAGGAGATTCTTCTTAAATTGAATCTACCTAATCATAAGTCGATCCTCACGGATTCGAAGGTTACTCCAACCAACCACGGGCGAATGACAAAGCCATATTCGTCCCCCCGCTTTATTGCTAACTATTTTAATGCAGGATATTTAAAGATGGAGGTGAAGGTACCTGATTCTAGCTGACTCACAAGATTCATAGCCACATGCTCATACCCGACCGACAAATATAAAGACATCATGAAAGCTCAAGTACATGTTTCAAGACTTCCGCTACTCTAATATCATACGTCCTTCTTAAAGCGACAAAGTGTTAAAGTTAAAGAAATTCAAGAAAGATGCATTATTAAATCTTTTCAAGATTATCAAATCAAGAAAGGTATGAGCATGTCGGTCCAGAAGTCACAAGTTCACGAGATGGCAAAGTCTACAAGATGGCAAAACGAGATTATGCTTGGTTGATGATCTCAAGGTGTTCAAGATCACATTCTCACGTTCTAGTCAAGATAAAGAACAAGCTCACATCAAAAGTCAATGATCACTACATCAAATCACAAGTTAATGATTGAAGTTAAAGACTACGAGCTCAAGACCGAAGTGAAAGCATAGTATGCTAAGTTTAAATTTTTTGTAAATTGGAGTGACCTCCCTTAGGGGGAGATTGTTAGAAATACGAAAAAGTGTCGGTCACCACCGATATAGTTATTCGTTGCTCGTAGTAAGTTGTATGGTTAAGTTAAAAAGCTAACCTGGCCAAACGCCCATGGATAAGCCCACTAAGGGTCCATGGTCGGCCATTATAAGTCATATATAAACCCTCTCCATACATGGAGAGGGTGTTGGTTGTTCATTTCTTACATTTTCACTAAGTTAATATTGTCCTTTTTCTTTCTCTCTCTAAGTGTTCGTCCAACCATATCTTTCCCTCTCTAAAACCTAAAGTGAATCCTTCCATTTATGTGTTAAGATATTCTACACTGGTTGATGTTTGGATAAGAGGGCTTAGCTTTCATTGAGGCAACTTCTGATTTAGTTTTTGCTTTTGCTTGTTCTAGCTCTTCCTTTTGAGACTGAAGTAAGTGAACCTGAGCCATTAACTCTTGAATTTGAGCTGATTTTGGAGATGGAGGAGGTGGGACTAAAGTGTCTTTAGGTACATCATGAGAAGTGGCTTTGGTGTCTTTATCTTTTGCAACTTCCTTTTCCTCTTCACTCTCATCTGAAATAATGATTGGCTCATCTGGTAGGGAGTCAGGAGTAAAGAAGACAAATCTTGTGTCTTTTAAGATATCTGATAAATCCTCCAACTTTACTTTAAGTAAGATATCGTCAGCTCTGGATTCCTCATTTGCACCTGAATTAGTATAGGCAGTTTTTAACCTATCTCCAGCAGATTTGGTTTTATCTACAAGAACACTTAGATTAGACCCTGCAAATATGTGATCAAATAAGTAGTTTTTGGTTCCTTCATCCATACCTTGTTTTTAAGATATGGAATCCTTAGGAGTAGATATTCTAGGATCATCTTCAGTTGTGGAATCTGCGAAAGCATCATGTCCTGATGTAGACTCAGAGTGCAAATGAAATAAGCTGAATAAACAGGTTCAATAATTATAAATGCAGACATACCACTACTAAGCTGAGGATGGGCTCCTTCTTTACTAGTGGCCCCTAAAGATGTTGGGCCACCAGCTACTTAATATGCCTCTTTATGCATTTCACTAACCACTAGTGTGGGAGGTAAAGGATGGCTTGAGCTATTGTACTTGGCCGAACTAGACTTAGTTTCATTTTTTGATTGGCCAGTTTGGGATTTAGATGCCTCAGTGGTGGACTCAAATATGTGTTTTAAAGATCATTTTCTTCCGAGTCCACTTTTAGCTCCAGGATTTTTGCCTTGGGGAACCTCCTCAGTTTGTGAGGAAGGTTTTGGAGCTTTGGAGTCCACAGGCACATCTAGGTTACAGATGGCCTTCATGTGCTCAGTGAAAGGAGGTTCTTTAGGTTGGTTTGCCTTTAGTGTTAAGTTGTGAACATTGAATACCTGAGTAGGGTTTATGGTGAGCTCTTCATTTTCATATTCAGGCATCATATGTTCTAGTAGAAGAGATAGAAACATAGGATAAGGAACAATCTTTTCCCTAGTCTTCTTGTTCAGCTTATGAATTAGATCCTCCTATATTATCTTTGCATAATCCACCTATACTCCATTTGCCAGACAGTACAAGATAGTGGCATCCTTATTTGATATTTGATCTAGGCCACCTATTTTACCACCTAAACACTGCATGATTTGAGCCATCAGCAACCTCCACCTAGGAGGAAGGCAACTCTTTTTGAGAGTTCCTTTTGCCCTAATCTCTCCCATATACCTTATTGTTGTAAACCATAGTCTTACTATTGTTATAGAGGGTGGGGGAACATACATACTTGAGTGAGGTAGGTATTGTGCCCAAAGAGCATTTCTAAAGGTTGTAATACCTATGTCTCCTTTAACTCCACCTGTGGGAGCGGATACCCAAACCTTAGAGCCTTCTAAGGTCTTTGTTGTATACCAAAATTCACTCAGGTACTCTTTGTTTTGAGCTGGGGTTCTTGTAAATGCTTTATTTAGACAGCATTTGGAAATGAAGTTTGACACATTCTTAAAGTATTCTTGGTTGGGATGTGAGGGATATAGGAGTGCAACTTCATTATTGGTGGTGAAAGTAATCTCATCAAAGGTGAAATCAACCTGACTTGCAGGTAGAATAAGATTTGGGCTTTCAAGTTTGTCAAGAGTGTCAGGTTCTTCTTTGGGAGTGATTTCAGGTGATGAGGGGTTTTGTGAGGATAATTCTGCCATTGTTGGTAGTTAGGGTTTTAAAGTTTTGATTTGGTTTGAGGTATGTGTTTGGTTAGGTCTGGATGAATTTGTGAGAATGAGTTGTTTATAGGTTTGTTGTGATTTATATGATAGATGAAATTACAAATTTTTCTTTGAGAAATTGTAATATTCATTTAAGGTTATAAAGTTATGGGAATGTTTAGGGTATTTTTCAACGTGTGTTAAACTTTGTATTTAATGAAAGTCAGCATAGCATGCTTCTAACACCTAGAACAGTAAACAGCCGTCTATTTAACTGCAAAAGTAGGTGAGAGAAAGAAGATGAGGTCCTTCTAACTTGTAGACATCCTCTTTTAATATATTTTAATTAAACTTCTTTAGAAAGGAAATTATTTTGATAAAATAATATTATTTTTGAAAATCACATTTGTTTTGAAACTGACCTTGAGATTGATGTTTGAAAAGGCTGAGCTAGGTTCAGGTTTGATGTTATGTCATGCTGAAATGATTATTGTAACCTTCATCATCCTCAATCTTCCAACGAAGGCGACAAAGCCACAAATGCTCATGCAAATCCATGAATGAGACAATGTGACTGCTCAGTTACTTCAATCAAGAGATAGCTAAAGATTTAGATAAAATTATTTTTCTAAACTGAACTGAAGAAAATAAACCAGTTTTGTTTAGTTCTTGGCTTAACCAATGTCTGTGCCCCAGCGAAGGTGATAAAACCACACATGCTCATACAAATCCATGATTGAGACATATGTGACTGCTTAGTTACTTTACTTAAGCAAGCTAAAGGTTGTATACAAAAACTAAACTAACTTTTAACATGAAAATTTGTTCAACTTTGGATGAAATCGCTAAAGCTTCAGTTTTCTTCAAACAGTATTGAAGCTTCAAGTTTTGAATCAATGTTCAGCATACCTAGTTCAACAATCAATCTTTTGAAATTTGGCTCATCCAGAGACTTGGTGAAGATATCAGCAAGTTGATATTGAGTGGGAATGAAATATAATTCAATGCCCCCTTTAAGAATATGATCTCTGATAAAGTGATATCTGATATCAATATGCTTTGTTCTTGAGTACAAAACTAGATTGTTTGAGATTGTAATAGCACTAGTGTTATCACAAAATATGGGTACCTTTTCATATATGATATCATAGTCAGTGAGTTGACTTTTCATTCATAAAATGATATCTAGCAGCAGCTGCATATTCAGCTTCAGCTAATGACATAGCAACAGATTGCTGCTTTTTAGCACTCTAGCACATAAGTTTGCCTCTTAGCAACTGACAAGCACTAGAGGTGGTTTTCCTGTCCATGTTGCAACCAACATAGTCAGAGTATCCTTTTAGATCAAAACCTGAACATTTTGGATATCATAGACCAAGACTGGGAGTACCTTTTAGGTACCTAAAAATTCTCTTAACAGCAATAAGGTGGGATTCCTTAGGATTTGTTTGGTATCTTGCATAGAGACAAGTTGAGAATTGAATGTCAGGTATGCTTGCAATTAGATACATTAGTGATCCAATCATACCTCTACACTGAGTCTCATTTACAGCTTTGCCACTAAGATCAGGTCCTAAGTTATTAGGGGGTACCATTAGAGTTTTCACTGATGAACCATTTATGTCATACTTTTTCAGCAGATCCTTGACATATTTTTCTTGGTTAATTGAAATGCCTCTTTTAGATTTTTTTAATCTAAAATCTGAGGAGGTGGGTAAGGACACCCATCATGCTTATTTCATATCTTTGATTCATCAGTTTAGCAAACTGTTTGCACAATTTTGTGCTAGTAGACCCAAAGATAATATCATCAACAAATATTTGAACCAGAATCACATCAGTTTAAGTTTTGTAAACAAACAAAGTGTTGTCTATCTTACCTCTTGCAAACTTGTGTTCGGTGAGAAAGGTTGAGAGGTTTCATACCATGCTCTTGGAGCTTGTTTAAGTCTATAAAGGGCTTTGTCCAGTTTACAAACATAGTTAGGGAACTCATTGCTCTTAAAACCTAGAGGTTGTTTGAAATAAACTTCTTCTTTTAGTTTACCATTGAGGAATGCACTTTTCACATCTATTTGATAAACAATGAAGTTCATGTATGTAGCAAAGGCAAGAAAGATTCTGATTGCTTCAAGTCTTACAATTGGAGCAAAGGTCACATCATAATCTATACCTTCTTGCTGGTTATAGCTTTGAGCTACGAGTCTTGCCTTGTTTTTGATGACAATTCCAGTTTCGTCCCTTTTGTTTCTGAAAACCCATTTTGAGCCAATTATGTTTTTGCCATAAAGTGCAGGAACTAATGTCCAGACTTTATTTCTGGAAAATTAGTTTAGTTCATCTTGTATGGCATCAACCCATCCAGGATGCTTTAGTTCTTCAAAGACCTTTTTAGGTTCTTCTTCAGAGAGAAAATCTACAGAGAGACATTCATGAGCTAAAGCAGCACTAAGTTATTTGGCCATGGCTCTTGTGAGCATTCCAGCCCCTGGATTTCTAATGATATTGACTAGCTTAATGTGTTTGTCCTAAGACCATTTGTCTTAAGGAGCTGGAGTAACCACTGGTGGAATGGGTAAGGGTGGATCTAGGATTGAAATTGTATCTTAGACTGAAGTATCCTCTACATTTGGAGAAGATAAGTGTTTAGAGATCTGAATGTCTTCAATGTTTGGGAGATTATCAATGATTTGTTCATCGTTGTTGTGATTGGAATGTTCAAACGGATTATCATTGAGGATTTCATCAGTCTGAGTAGTTTGATCGGTTTGATATGTTTGACCATTTTGGTCAGATGAAACTTCAGTTTCAAGGACAACTGGTTCAGGACTTTCATAGGGTTCTATAAAGGACACATCATTGCTGTTTGTTTGATATCTTTGAGAAGGCTCATAAGGATGAAGATATTCATCAGGTGGATATCTTATATTTTCAGCAATGTTGATGTTCTCAACTGAAGGTTTTGAGAATTTGATAGCATCAAGGCTTTCATCAAATGTGATGTGATAGGTTTCTTCATTTTGTTGTCTTCTAGTATTAAAGACTCTGAATGCCTTGGAAACAAGTGAGTATCTAAGAAGATAACCATCATCAGTTTTTTCATCAAATTTTCCTAAGTGATCCTTTATGATTGTGGATGTAAACTGGACATCCAAAGACATGAAAAAAATTGATGTTTGGGATTCTCTTACTAAAAATTTCATAAGGAGTTTTGAGATGTATTTTCACAATAGTGGATTTGTTGTGAGCATAGCATGTAGTGGCTACAGCTTCAATCCAGTATTGTTTAGAAAAGACAGATCCTGAAAGCATTGTTCTTGCAGCTTCTATGAGGGTTCTATTTTTCCTTTCAGCAACACCATTTTGTTCAGGTGTGTATGGAGAGGAAAAGTTTTGAGAGATCCCGTTTTCATCATAGAAGTTGACAAGAATGCTATTCCTGAATTCAGTACCATTGTCAGTTCTGAGTTGTTTGACTTTGATGTCATTTTAATTTTCAACTCTTTTGATGAAAGACATGATGGTTTTTGGTGCTTGACTTTTCTTCTTCAAGAAGTATACCCAGGTGTACCTTGAGTACTCATCAACAATGACAAGGGTGTACTTTTCATGGTTAATGGATCTAGGAGTTACAGGTCTAAATAAATCCATGTGAAGAAGATGAAGACATTTCTTGATAGGAGATGTTTGTTTTGTTTTGAAGCTGGCCCTAAGATGCTTTCCCTTTTCACATGATGAACATGGTTTATCTTTTGAGTAGACAAGTGAGGGAAGACCAATAACAAGATTTTTTTTGCCAGTTTGTTGATTGTTTTGAAGTTTAGATGAGCAAGTCTTTTATGCCAAAGCCAGTTGAGATTTTCAGAGGCTTTGGCAAAAAAAACAAGATTCTTAAGCAGAGGATGTCATGTCAAAAACATAAACATCTCTTACTCTTGGAGCAATCATTACAACTTCTTTGTTGGAGTTGAAGATTGTTCCTCTTTTCTCATCAAATAGAATAATATATTTAGCATCACAGAGTTGACTGATGCTAATTAAATTGTATTTAAGACCATCTACATATGCTACCTTTGTGAAAACTACAATATTACATTTGATAGAGACATACCCTTCACTTATGCATGTAGAGTCATCTCCAAACACCACTTTAGGTCCGGGTTGTTCCACATATTTGTACAGGTAATTCTTAACACCAGTCACATGCCTTGAGCATCCACTGTCCAGGTACCAGATGGGCTTCCTGATGTCACACTACACAAATACGTTCAGAATGGTTAGTTTTGCTTAGAAACTATCACATCCCGCCTAGGCGGAAACACGAGGTGTAACATCATGGATATCATCATAACACAATAGTGTTGAAAATAGAGAGAACTAAATGAAATAGATAAACTAATAAGACACAATGTGTCATGACAATATCTAACACAAGATAAAGGAGTCTTGCATTACGATAGCAAAGTCATACCACAAGGAAACATAATCCAAAGGTCTAAACAATCAATAAACAACCAAGTATCAAACAATTCAAATGCCAAAATAAAAACTCTAGGAGAATGACTCCGCATGCAAGCCTACGATCTCACTAGCCACTCTTCCTAACTTCCTTATCCTTAAGAAGATTACCTGAAAATGATGCTTAAAAACATCAACATAATGTTGGTAAGAGTTATAGGTTTTAAGACATGATAATCAAATCCAACTGTAAATTACTATGATAATTAAGAAAACATTGCAGGACAATAAACGAACTATCATACAGGCTAACATGCAAATCCAATCAATCACACAAATTCCCAGCAACGACCATAAGACGTCTCATAACGTATCAAGGTCCATGTGGTTACCCCCTTAGCCTAGGCCATGGATACTCCCAAAGTAACCTTCCTGCTCGCTAGGCCACAGTACCATCCACTAAACAGGCCATGGATACCCGCAGGTGATCCCCCCTGACTTAGTTCCCAATTCTCAATATCACATCACAAAACATGTAGCACACAACATACAATAGTCACGTATAGTCCATGCATCTTTGACAACACATTATCATAGTAATCAAAACATTTCCAAACACTTTGCATCATTTCCACCCTAATAAATCATAAGAAAAAGAGGGGCTATGAAACTCACCTGATGCACAAGCAGCTTCCAAACAATATCAACACAAGCTACACAATACAAACACAAACGTGTTACATGCGACCAAGCTAAAAGCTCAAGTCCATGTAACTCACATATGATGGATGTCTAAGAGTTTGTTTAACCATCATGGGTCACCCCGATACCATGCCCAAACCTAACCACTTCATTATCACATTACACTAGTTAACTACAATTTGTTCAAAACTGCAGAGTTTTAGCGTGTCTTGACTAACTTAAAAACCTTACTTGATGACCTTTATAAATTATATCAAAAATAATCTATGTTCCTTTATGTGTTCTCTAACTACCATTTAATTCCCAAAAGCCATTTACATGCACAAGTACTCCTAAGAAAATCAAACTTCAAAACAATCCCAATTCGGATCTGATTGCACAGTAAAAAGTTTGGACTTATTAACCATACTTAGACATAAAATTAGAAGATATCCTTCTAGAGTTTCTTTATATACATATGGAACTTAACTATTGCATAATGTCTAAGCTTAATTCGAATTTTAAGTTAGGGTTTCACCCTCACAAACATAACCTAATTCTGACCCGTATTTACTGTTTTGACCACTTTTGTTGCAAACGTCATTTGAATGACTTCCCGACCTTAAAAACCTTTGAGGCCCGATTTTCTGGAAAGTAGACTCTTTTGGCTTATACATAAACTTAAGAAACATATTAATACATGTTTTTATCATCTAGATATCAGTCGTTGAACACGACCCAAAATTCTGCTCAACCTTAAATCAAGTTTTAACGCAAATCTAACATAACCAATTGCATGAACATGACCCTAATCAAGCCCTAATCACTCTATCATCATTAAATATCATTAATATTCTGTATTTTTATGAAACCCTAGATCCATCATTGATTTTGTTATATGAATATACGAATCTAACTAAGAAGAACACACTTACCTTGATTACTAGCACCTAAACCATAATTCTTGAATGTTTCTTGGATCCAAAAGTGAAAATCGACTCCTTAGGGTTTTGGGGCTGAGATCGTACGCACAAGTGAGAAGGAAAAGGGATAATGGGCTAGGTTCATTGGTATTTAACTCTAGTGGGTCCTTATCCTTCTCTAACTCTAATTTGATAAAAATTATAACTCCTAAACCCATAAAAACCTTATAACCGATCGCCCCCTACTATATTTTTATTTATTTTTTATAATATTATTAATTAACTAATTTCCTTCATTACCTTAAATTTTCACAAAAACCTAAGCTAATTTGGGTAAACCTTTTTACCTAAACGCTACATATTAACTTTCTAAAAATAACTTTTCATTCACAATTCACTTTCTAAATATGGAAAGTTTACTACAAACTTTCATAATTCACACACTTGATTCCCTTCTAAAATAACACACTTTCTATAAACGCTTAATACTTAATAACCAAATATTGACGTAGCAATGCATGCCACACATCATCCATTTCCATTATCACCACATGTGAACAAATGGAATACTTAATACCAAACTCATATGCACACAAAATAAGATAATCATTTACCTCTAAAATGAAATCATGCACATATGTAAGCCACTTCAACATACATATAGAACACATAGCACGCAAGAAACATACAAAATGGACACTTAGCCATTTCTAAAGGTATAAACTAACCTGCTAAAATCACGGTTGTCATAGTATCCCCTCTTTATGGAACTCTCGTCTCGAGATTTAACTAGTTGGTTTAACAGCACGATCAATAAATAACTGAGGATACTTAGGCTTCATATAGTCTTCGTGTTCCCAAGTGAACTCAGGACCATGCTTTGAATTCCAACGAACTTTCACAAGTGGTATTCTACTACGTTTCAAACTCTTAACCTCACGATCTATAATTTCTACAGGTTCCTCAACAAAATGTAAAGTCTTGTCAATTTCGATTTCATTCAACGGCACATGCAAATTAGCATTCCCCAAACACTTCTTCAAATTTGACACATGGAATGTGTCATGTACACCAATCAATTCCTCAGGCAATCTTAAACGATAAGCTACAGGGACAATCCTTTCAAGGATCTCAAATGGTCCTACATATCTTGGTGCTAACTTACCCTTCTTTCCAAAACGTACTACGCCCTTCCATGGTGACACCTTTAATAACACCTAATCACCCTCCTCAAACTCTAACGGTTTACGTCTCTTATCTGCATAGCTCTTTTGACGATCTCTCGCCGCTTTAGGCTTTTCCTTTACTAACACTACCTTATCAATCATTTCTTGCACTAACTTAGGTCCAATCTAACTACTCCCTCCAATCTCTGCCTATAGAACAGGCGACCTACATTTCCTTCCATACAAAGCTTCAAACGGAGCACACCGAATGCTCAAATGATACCTACCACCAAAATCGATAACACTTGCCCTTATTATATCTTCCAAATTCTGAATCATACTTTCACTTTGTCCATCCGCTTGAGGATGCTAAGCAGTACTCAAATCAAATCGCATCTTTAACACTTTCTACAGCGTCTGCCAAAACCATGGGGTAAATCATCCATCTCAATCTGAGTTAATCGTCACCAGAATTTCATTCCTTGCTATTATCTCATCAATATAAATCCTTGCCAACTTCACATCTTGAAATCTTCTTGTATAGCTAGAAAATGAGCTAACTTGGTCAGTCTATCAACCATCACCCAATCACATCATACTCACTACTTTGACCTTGGAAATATAGTAATAAAATCCATGGTGATTCTATCTCATTTTCACACAATTATCTCAGGCTGTTGCAGCAAGCCAAAAGTCTTTGACATTGCCACCTTCACCTCTTAAACAAATCCTACAATTGCTAACATAGGTAGCTATATCCTTTTCTACACGTGGCTACTATAGATCCTATTTCTACATGTGGCTACCATACATGCCTCCAAGCTTATAGTAAAGTCTTATCCGCTCCGATGTACCAAATTACCTTGATGAATGGGCCTCAACCATTACATTCCCCACTAATACCCAAATTCGATCCATATTGTACCACTCTCGTCTCTTTCTTCCATATGTTGATCTAAGGAACCATTGTAGACCTTTTCTGCGAGACGTTCTCTTGCAGAACTCTCACTTTGGGCTGCATTAATCTTTATCCTCCTTACACGTCTTAATTTCACTCTCTCCTTCTATCAACGCATCACCCAATATATTCGCTTTATCGTGAGTATCAACAAATCATTCTTCAAAGTTTGAAAAGCTCTCTGTTCTAAACTACATAATAACCTTCACTACACTTTTGATTCCTCTTATTAGGGAAAGTAAGGGGTTCGACAATTTTAAAAAATTTCACAGGACGAACGTCGGTATCTACCCTTCCAATCCTAAGAATAATCATCAAACTCTTTCACTGCCTCACTCTTACTCGGTGAGTACTTGAATATGTTATCTGGTTGACCACGTTACCAAGAAAATGTCACTTCTTCCACACATCAAATCTCTCAATTTAGACAAAATAAGCATGCAGCTACTCCTTCCTCATGACTCCAACACAAACTTCACATGAAACTTTCATGTTCCCTCTTCGACTTTGAGTAGCCAGAATGTCGTCAATGAATAACATTCAAACCTACCTAAGTACGTTAGCAGACCCTTTCATTAAGTTCATGAAAATCTCTGGTGCATTGGTTAACCCAAAAAAATGGCAAAGAAAATAAAAACCGTAGTCTCAAAAATGTTCTCGTAAACCTCGTTACGAAGAAATGTAGTCTTTGGAATGGCATCCCATGTCACACGTAGCTTGTTGATTAACACTGAACGAAAATCTATCTTTAAGATAGAGGCAGCATACCTCGTAATTGATCATACAAGTCAAGCAATCCTAGAGATTGGGATAATAGGTTTTTCTTAACAGTTAAATATTGTTCCAACTCACTATGATCAATAACTCATCTAAAAAGAAACCATACCTTTCTTCTAACAAAATAACACCGAGATCCCCATAGAAAATGACTAGGTCATATGAAACCCTTGTCTTCCAACTCTGAAACAGTTTGTTCAGAATGCAATTCTTGCATATCTGAGGGTGCAAGATCAGATATGAGGCTTCGAGCGACCTAGCGTCGCTCCATGAACTAAGTCTACACACGAAACTCAACTTACGTTTGCGGATGGTCATTGATAAGGTCTTCCAAAAACACATCAATAAACTCTTAGTACGCGGAAATATCACATCAATTCGATTCCCCTACATTTGATGTTCAATGTAAGGTTTCAATACGAACTCCTTGAGTACGTTCACCATGAACCCGAAGTGTCTCTTCACCTTCCAACGGTATCCTAACCACCTTCTCATGACATACTATCACAAACTTCCTCTTTGACAACTAGTCCATTCCCACAATCACTATTAGGAATAAATCTTCACAAAACTTAATACTGCCAAGGTATAACTAACAGTACTAATGGAGTTAGTACTGCCAGTACATACCAGTTAACTGCCAGTGTATTAATATGTCAGGAGAAAGATAAAAACTGGCTGAATGGACAAAGCTGCTGACTTGAGATAAGTAGCATGAAGATTATTATGGCGGTTTGTGTGTAACTGAATCCTAAAAGATAGTATTTTTAATTTGGTAACGGCATCCTGTGTTCTATAAAAGGAGATCCTAGGCGTTTTAGATATATATAATACCAAAAACCAATACTTTAAAGCAAAAAAATGGAGATAGCTTCAAGGTTTTAACCTGAAGTACTACAAGAGTACCCGTATTATATTCTAAAAATATTGAAGCAAATTTTGTTAATACTTCATTGATCAATTGGTTTTGAGTTTTGACTATTACTGTTCTATTGATAAACACCTCTAGAGTATCAAAGTGTAGATTCCGCATACACTTTGATATACATACAAAGTCTCAACCATTGTTATTTTGGATTCATCCAAGGTAACAAACACTTTACTACGTAAAGAATCGATCAAGGTGTGGGATCAACAAGTGGTATCAGAGTCTGTGCTTTGAGAAACTTTGATTTAGGGATAATGGAGTTGGAAAATTCTCAAAACAATGCGTTGGCAAAGCTTCCCATGCTTAAACTAGGAGAGTATGAGATGTGGGAGATAAAGTAGATCAACCAGTACTTCAGATTCAAGATTATGCTCTATGGGAGGTCATAGAGAAATGGAAATTCAATGGGTACCTAGTTCCTATTACAGCACCAGAATCTGGTCCATCAACAGCATTGAAGATGACTGTGCCCTCTACTGCTGAAGAAAAGATTTGCAAAAAAAATGATGTAAAGGCTCGAAGTCTTCTGCTCATGGCACTGCCCAATGAACATCAACTTACATTTAACCAGTATGTTGATGCTCAATCAATGTTTGCTGCCATTAAAGCTAGATTTGGAGGAAATGAAGCAACAAAGAGGACTTAGAAGGCCTTGCTGAAGCAACAGTATGAAAACACTTCAATGCTCAAGCCCAGAAACACAATGATTCATTTTTAACAAGGCTCAAAAGCGTGTTAGTAGAATTGGCAAATTTGGGTCGTAGTTTACTCCTCTAAAGATCTAAATGATAAATATTATTAGAGCTTTACCTTCTGAAATATGGGAACAGATGGTGTAGTAGCTGGATGAACAAACCCGACATTGTATACTATGGCGGTTTGGAATGATATGTCACAACCTATTTAAAATTGTTGATCAAAAGGTTACGACAGATCTACTGGTGCTATCCATGATGTAAAAGAACTTGGGTGGCATTTTTTAACCACATCAGGTGCAAGCAGTAGTAATAATATTAAATAACTATTAAGCTGAAGTTAATTACTGGTAACTCAAAAGTTATACTGCCAAGTTACTAAAACTATACTGCTATGTTTTTAGTGATGCCACAGTTTATCCTTTCCTGTCTACACACCACAAGGGTCGTCAACTAGTTATCATGAGACTTGAGCAAACTTCATGATGATGATATTGAAGAAAATGGATCTAAAAGTGAAAATGGCACTACTTAGCTATGAGGGCAAGAGTTTCTATCAGAGAACCTGAAGGAAATCACATTGATGGTAAAGCAGTATCTGCCGGGATATGATAAATCAAAAGGTAAAAGTATTTCAACAGGCATATACAATGGGACATTTGCCAGAGAATGCAGAGCCACCACAATGAGTACAAGACAACAGAAATTTGGAATCAAGGTAGCTCATCAAAGGCAGTAAGGATTTGAAGATATGCTTCTGAAAAGGCAATGTGATGTTATTTTTTCTTTTTTTTTTCTATAGATGGTGCTGTAAAAAAAAAAAAAAAAGAAAACAAAAATAAAAAAAAAATTACAAAAGATTGATTGGAGTGACATGGCAGAGGCAGAAATTCAAGCAAACGAAGCTCTTATGGCATCTCCAGATTCTGAGGTAACAAATGATAAATCTTGTTCTAAATCTTTGTTTGTAAAATTATGAAGCTCAAAGAAACAGTATTGAATGATTTACTTGTTAAGTTAGATGATACTGGTTTAAAGCGCTTCTATATACCCAAAAGAGGTTTTTACAATTTCTTAGAGGCAAATTCTTTAAATAAAAAGAACTAAGTCCTTTTTTTCTAAGGAAATTGCTTTGCTTAAAAAGAATGTAGGTCACACAAGAGTATCAAAAGAGATTACTTTAGGCACTATAACTTGAAAGGTTAAAGGAACGAAAAAGAGTGTTGCGTTTAAGATGCAAAGTTTTAAAATCATCCAAAAGACTTGATCATTGTAGCAAATCAGATAACTGACAAAAGCAAAAAGGGTTTTGATTATAAAGCTGTCCACTCACCTTATCCATTGCTCCTTAATAGATCAACACCTTTAGACTATCTTTTCAGGTCTAGAAAAAATCAAACAACCTGAGGTTAAATTAGTATGGTCCAAGGATTTAACGAGGTAAAGCCTACCAATGTTTGTGAATAAAGAGTCAATAAATTCTAAAGGAGAAACTGATTGGACTCTTTAAAAAACAACAACTAATAGAAGCTGGTTTCTAGCTCTGTAAAGTCTCCACTTAAGGTAGACAAAGATTAGAAAAGTTTTTCAGTCCTGCTAATCAAGTTAGGGAAGAAGAACCTAAGAAATCTAGAGAGAATAACGATGCTCCAATCATTAAAGATTGGGTGTCAGATGATGAGGAGTAGGTTTTGAGCCTAATCTCAAGGTTAATAAGAAAATTGTTATACATACTGCTACTAATAAAGAGTTTGTTAAACCTGAAATCAGCTAGATAGTCAGTTAGTGTATGCAAGATGTACATGTTCACAAAGACCAATAGGAAACCAAAGGAAATGGAATGTCAAAAATCCAATCAATTAGTGATGTAACTTTGTTTTTAATAACAAGGCATGTATTTACCTGTGGAAGTTTTGATCACATTCAATACAGCTGTCCTAATGTACACAAACATATGGCTCCAAGAGCAGTCTTAATGAAGACTGGCCTAAAAACTGTTAATACTGCAAGGCCTGTTAAATCTGTTAGGTCTGTTAACACTGTTAGACCTTTTAGTACTGCTAGGTCTTTTAATATGTTAGAAACCTTCTATACTGCTACACTAGAGCCAAAATCAACAGTTCATATGCTAGACCAAGGACAAAATTTTCAGAAATCAAGCACAATACAACATTTCAAAGGCCCCTTTACAAGAATAACAGCATTAACAAAAAGGTCTTATAACAAAAATTTAAACTTGTACAGGCAAAATGTTAATACTGTCAAGGCAAGGGGATTTAATGTTGTTAAGCCCTCAGCATATTGGGTTTGGAAAACCCATCAAACCCAATGTTGCAATCACTAGTTTTCAAACAAAAATAATTACATATGATTTAGCGAGGCATGATCCAAGTCCGTAATGGCTTGGGTCCCTACAGATAAACTAACTTCATAGTTTTTGTAGTAGCGAACAATTCACAGCTAAATGATAAAGATTTCTGATAGTGGATGCTCAAGGCACATGTCTCTGGAACATAGCTCATCTTTCAGATTCAAAGACTTTGATGGATGTTTATGTTACTTTGTTGGAGGAGAAAATGGGCAAATTACTAGGAGCAAATGTAACTATTAAAACTGATAATCTTGATTTGAAGAATGTATACTTTTGTCAAAGGTTAAGGTCAACCTCTTTAGTGTCTCACACAGATTTGTGACAAAAAGACTATGTACTTTTTAACTGACTCGAATGTCCTTGTCCTATCTCCTAATTTTAAGGTTGCCTGATGAAAAATCAGATACTTATTAAATTCCAGACAGGATAACATGTACAGTTTTGATATGAAGAAACATAGTTTTCCTAAAGATGTTTTAACACTACTTGTCTAGGTATTGCAAAGGCTACATCTTGAGTAATGAATGCTATGCTAGAAGGCTTTGGTCCATGTCCAATTAGTTAAAGAATATTAATAAACGTAGTCAATAAAATCCATGAAGAGATTTGCCTTTCTAACAAAGATTTGAGAATGACCACAGACTTGTGTTTCCATCGTCCTTATAAAGCAAGCACACAGTAGCCTCTCTTTGTAAGACCAAGGCCTTTAATCCCATTACAAAGTCCAAGTGTTATGGCTGCATATGGATCTCCTCTTTGTCTACATTTTGTTAATAGTCTAAAGTGCATAAAAAAATAGCTGTCATGTAGTCAACTGATGATTATAGTAGAATTTACATGTGTTTTCTTTATTTAAGAATCTAAGGATGAAACAACAAGCAGAGAACCTTAAACAATTTATCAAAGACGTTAAAAAACCTAGTGGTATAAGAAAGTAAAAATAACAGAAGTGGATAAAGGTACAAAGTTTAAAAACAAAGGATGGATGAAGTTCTGTAGGGAAAAAGGTATAAAAGAGAAATAAAGTGTAGCAAAGGAGACACCTCAACAAAATGGTGTAGCTGAAAGGAACAATAGGACCTCAAATGAGGCTGCTAGAACAATGTTAGCGCTGACTCTAAGTTGACCTACCAACCATTTTTGTGCGAGCCTGTTACTACAGCTTCGCCTATGTACATACAATAGGGTCCTAATAGTCAAGCCTCCATAACAAGAACTCCTTATGAACCTCATAAGAGGTACATTAAACCAGCTAAGCTTCATGTGTAACACCCCCAGAAATTTCAGTAGACAAACGCAGCGTGGGAATGGTAACATTGGGGTCTACACTTCCCCCCCCCCCCCCCCCCAAGGGGGCACAAACACAAGTCACGGAAAACGACCTCAAAAGAGACGTTTTATTATAAAATGTCATTTCAATTTTTAATAAAAATGTCAGAGTATACACAGGTTCCATTATATACATGTATTAAGAGAACAATGTCCAAAACGTTGACAAATAGTACTCAAGTTAATTAAGCTTCAAAAATAAAAATATCCGCAGCGACACGAATGCTGCGCGCCAACTGCTCCACTAAGCAAAATATAACCTGAAAATACATGCTAACACGTCAACAAATAATGTTGGTGAAATCATAGGTTTTGAGTGAAAAGCGCAATATTAGTATTGAAATAATTTAAGAAATATTTCAGAAGAAAAGTAGCGTTACAACATTTAAAAGTGTTATTTCCGAAATCCATCCGAAATCCAAGTAGTGATTCAGTAAATCAAGAAGTATTTAAAAGTGGACCACAAGATCGAAGTAATGGTGGACTAAGTACATATTCCGAAGTCCAAAACAAGTAATGTAGACAAGAGAAACACATTCATCAAGTCTAAGTATTTATTATTGCACTAAGCTCATGACACCGAAGCCTTAACGTACTTCAATCAATAGATTGGATTGCCCCACAAAAGTAATATAGGATGCTTGCCAACACCCGGACACCTCTAAATGTTAAATGCACCTGATCAAACTAGTGACCCAAGGAAAGGTGGGGATTGTCAGTCCCGATAGATCTATCCATAACACTAGCGCTCACTATAATAGCAATTGACGGTTCATGATAAATAGGGACTTCACGGCAATAAGGTAACTTAGGCATTAATAATCAGGCAGTAATCTGGATAGCATACACTTTGAAAAACACTTGTGTCCAATAGTAAAACAAGCAATGTAATTCACCCCGTAGATTTTGTAAAACAGTTGTAGAAAAAGGGGGCTATGAACTCACAAAGTATTGAAAGGTAATTGTACTGTAGTAAAATATATGAGTTTGTAAAAGAGCATGTATTCCCCTCGCGGGTTTATAAAACATTAAAAAGATTGAAATGCGAGACTTATGAACTCACCTTGATGTTGCAGAGCAACTTGCAGAAATACACATAATAAGCACAGCACAAACGGAAAACGGAACAGCTCGACCGGGAAGTTACGGTTCATCTTATCGGTTAAATCCCACTAGTAGAATGATGGTCAACACGACACGTTGATCAAAGATTTAGATTTCTAGTTGTAATAGTTTGGTGGTTGGTTAAATAAATAAATCAAAAAGTAAACGCAAGGTGTGTAATATATCCCGTATATATTACACAATGAAAAATGACCGAGTATATAATTCATACCGTGAATTATATAACAAGATACACAACCAAAAGAATAACTTGAAGCGTATATAACACGCGACATGTGTTACGTCTAAAAGGTGACAATTAAAATAAAATGGTCCAATTATATAATACTTTCCGAGTATTATATAAGAAAGATGTTATAAATAAAAGAAACTAAATAATTCGACACGCTTTAGGAAAACACCATTTAAAGAAATAAATAAAAGTTCTTATATAAAAGAAAACGTACGTTTTAAAGTTACGAATTAAGTAAACGATGTTTGTAAAATTTTTACAAAAGTTATGACTTTATCTTCTAATCGAAAGTTATTAAATATAAATAATATTTGATAGTTTAGTATTTCGTTTTATTTACGTGTTGTAACCAAAATAGTTGTCTCGTTTATAAGAGTATAACTTTCGTTTCATTACCGGGTTATTGTATAATCACAATTTAATAAATCCTAAGACTTTATCCCTTCGTTCTTTTATCGGGTTTCTGAAATAATAGAAGTTTTAGTGAAAATTATTAAGTATATAATTTATAGAAAATTTGGCATGTCCTATTCGTTTATACAACGTTTCCATTTTTACCAAAACTCAAGTTTTTCCCATTTTTATCAAATTCAATCCATGTTGCAACCACCCATATTTTTCAATATATATCTAAACGATATCAAATAATATACACAATAAGTAAAACCAACACACCCGAAAGCTGTTAAACACATAACCAACATACTCTAATGACTTATAAAATACCAAATGAAAATAATAAGCAACCAATTTATTTAACCATTAACCACCATTTTTTTTAATCCGGTTTTTATTAATAAATATTGTGACGTTTTTATTCGCCGGTTCATATAAACCAAACGCACCCTAGTGAATCTGTATACCAAACGCACCCTAGTGGTGTGTAACTGCCAAACCCAAACGCACCCTTGCGCGGTGACAGGAAACCCGGACAGCCTAGCTGCTGTCCCATCGAAACAAACACCCTTTTTGTGGTGTTATAACAAATCTAACCGAGAAACAAACGCCCCTCATGGGGGGGGGGGGCTGACCACCACCGAACGCACCCTAGGCTGGGGTGGTCGCGGTGATGATGGTGGTGTTGGCTGCTGGGGAGGACTATTGTGGAGAGGGTGGCGTGGTGGTGTGCTTCAGTTGGAGGAGATGGTGAAGATGGTTGTGATGGTGTTGGTGGATGTGGTGGTTGCAGCGGCGGGGCTGTGGTGGTGGTGGTTGTTATGGTGATGAGGATGGCAGCGGGTGGCGACGACAATGAAGGTGTTGATGACGATGATGATGACATGATGACGAGGGTGGTGTTATGGTGATGATGATGGTGTAGCAGCTGCTGCTGCCGAAGGGGGGGGGGGGAGAAATGGCGCGTGGTGGCGAGTGGGTATGGGGATCGGGTAGATCGGGTCACGAGAATCACTTTTGTTTTCGGTCGGAAAAGTCACCGGAAAAGTTTTCCGGTGACCGGCGACGGCGGTAGTGGTGGCCGGCGGCTGGCCGGTGGGGGAGGGGACTCGCCGGAAAAATATTGGAGAAGATGGAGAGAGAGAGAAGAGTTATATATGTATGTGTGTAAATAATGAGATGGAAATGAAATTTTTTATATTTATATGAAAAGTTTTTAATTTTTTTATAAGTGTTTAATAGTTGAGGGTTTATTGTGTAACTTTTTAATAAAGTTTTTATAACTATCGGTTCGGGACTCATTTGAGTGACTTAACGGATAAATCAACGCATGAAACTTGCGCCATTGTTTTCCAAATCATTTTTCTGATAAAAATGAGTATTTATTTGATAATATTTCATAAATATTTTATAACATTTATATAAATATTCGTTATTTATTTTGTGCTAAAATAAATTTTAACTCGAATATTCTTTTTTTTTTTCTACAAACTTTTTTTTTTGGATAAAATGTTAAACAATTTTATTTAATATTTTTATTAATTAAATTGTGATAATTAAATATAATTTAAATATTTTTGAGTCGGTACTCATTGGTCTCATTTTCAAATCAAATAAGTTTGAAAAAAATAAATTTGTGAGTGAGAGATGTGAAATAATAAATATAATTTATTATTTAAATAAGTTTACAAAACAAAAAAAAATAATAATAAAGGAATTTCTGGTTACGTGATTTTCGTTTTTAGTTGACAATAAAAAGGTCAAAGTCAAAAGTTAAGTCGGGCCCAAAAAGTCAAAGGGTAAAATAGTCTTTTAAATGTCTGAAAATTAACGGTTGTTACATTTCCAACCTTACAATAAAAACAAACTCCATCGTATTCATTACAACCACATCTTTGGCATGTACCAAGGAGACATTGTTGTTGCTCTAGTTCATCATCAAGGTTCCAACGAAAAGTTTATGTGAACAAAAGTTAAAGCATAGGATATATGCAATCGATATGAGCGAATGAATCAAATGTATTGAGAATCTTCGAATGGAAGGATGGAATACATGACTCGGAGAAAAGCCATTGGAACGAAGAATTTAACAAGTGGTCAATTCTTGAAAGTGGTTAATGATTTATTACTATTAGATTATCAAGTTCGCGGCGATCGATACACATTCGAAAAAAAATCCATATACAAAGCACGAGTCGAAAGAAATTCATAGCCCAAGGAATGATTCATACGGACGAACACACGCTATGTCTGATAAACATAAGCCCACTCATTTATAAATTGTCACTTACAAAAAGAGGCGTCCCAATCCTTGTAAGTAAGAATTTATAAACTTATGGTTCGGTAATTTATAATTTCCTTATTCAAATGAAGAAGCGTCCTAATTCATTTCAATAAGATGACTATAAATCATCCTACCTAAGTATCGCCGGCACAAAAACACGATATCAAAACAATAGATTACGAAACAACATATACGATCAAAAGCATAGGAAGAGTGTTCCAACTCAAAGTGGAGTGGTAAAGTAATCGGCATTGGTGTTCGAGGGAGTAATTGAGAAATCAGAAAGTACGGGATAATCGGAGTGATCAATATTTATATAACTGACTAATATAAGGTAAATAGTAAGACGTCATATGATAGATGTAAGAGAACGAAATCATAGTCTAGTATTAAATACTCATTATCTATGTAATAGTAGTAGGGATGCAAAAGAGAGCATATAAGTTACCTGGGAGCAAGCGCGCACGGATATCGGATAAAACAAGGAGAGACTCTATATTTTGAAAAACATGGTCATAGTCTAGGTTTTGAAAACGACCTAGTTCTCTATGACTTCAGCTCTGATACCATCTGTTGACACCCCCAAAATTCACGGACCAACGCAGCGAATGGGTTACATTGGGGTGCTACTTCAGGGCACAAAACACAAGTCACGGAAAACGACCTTAAAATGGACGTTTTAAATAAAGTCATATTCTATTTAATAAAAGATCAGAGTTGCAACAGGTTTCATTTATAATGTATTAGAAAACATTGTCAAAACGTTTGTCAAATGGTACTCAAGTTATTAAGCCTTCAAAATATATATATTCGCGCGACTCGAATGCTCCCAATGCTCCACTAGCAAAATAGTAACCTGAAAATACATGCTAAAACGTCAACAATAATGTTGGTGAATTCATAGGTTTAAGTAAAAAGCAGTATTGAAATAATTTAAGAAATATTTTAGAAGAAAAGTAGCGTTACAACATTTAAAAGTGTTATTTCCGAAATCCAAGTAGTGATTCAGTAAATCAAGAAGTATTTAAAAGTGGACCACAAGATCGAAGTAAATGGTGGACTAAGTACGTATTCCGAAGTCCAAAATAGGTAAGGTAGACAAGAGAAACACATTCATCATGTCCAACACTTGTATTATTGCACTAAGCTCATGACCTCGAAGCTGTATTCGTAAATTATAGGGAATTGCACAGAGTTTCCGTAATTTATAAAACGGATTTGCACCAGTAAGCGTATTTGCACCAGTAATCGTTAATTATAATGGATTTTGCACCAGTATCGTTATTTGCACCAGTAATCGTTAATTATAAATGGATTTGCTCCAGTTAATGTAATTATAATGGATTTGCACCAGTATTGTGGCTTTAGGCCAATCGCATTCATGCAATATCTGGGATAGGCATTACAATTTTGAAAACACTTGTGTCCAAAGTAAAACAAGCAATGTAATTCACCCCGTAGAGTTTGTAAAACAATTAAGTGGTAAAAAGGGGGTTATGAACTCACAAAGTATTGAAAGGTAATTGTACTGTAGTAAAATATACAAGTTTGTAAACGAGCATGTATTCCCCTCGCGGGTTTATAAAACATTGAAAATATTTTAAATGCGAGACTATGAACTCACCTTGATGTTGCAGAGCAACTTGCAGAAATGCACAGAATAAGCACAACACAAACGGAAAACGAAACGGCTCGACCAGAAGATGCAGCTTAACTGAATGGCTAAGACCCACTAGCCTAAGATGATGAATTTGGGTTTCCCGATGAATGGTTACATCAACGCGACACGTTAATAAAGGATTTGGGTTTCAAGTTGTAAGCGTTTGGTGGTTGGTTAAATAAAATAAATCGCAAAACAAACGCAAAATATGTAATATATTCCGTATATATTTCATATATGAAAAGTGAACAATCATATAATCCATATGGTGGATTATATAATAAAGACAAACAACTAAAAGAATAAGTCGTAATATGTAGTATAATACTTTACAAGTGTTATATCAGAAATGTAAGAAAAATAATTGAAACAAAATCTTTCGACACATGTTCAGAAATCACCCATTTGATTAATAAAGAGTTCTTGCATACAATTAAACACACGTTTTAAAGTTACAAAATAAGTAAACGATGTTTCTAAAGTTTTTATAAAAACTATGACTTTATTTTCTAGTTGCGAATTGATAAAATAATATTTTATAATTTATTATTCGTTTCCTCTGATCGAGTTTTAGTTAAAACGTTGTCTCATTCGTAAAAGTATATTTTCCGTTTATTTACGAAGTTATTGTATTATTTCTAATAAATAATCTTAAAACTATATAACCTTGTTCATTTATCGGGTTTTTAATATAAGAAAAGGTTTAAATGAAAATACTAAGTATATAAGTTTTTTATAAATTTCAGCATGACCTTGCCGTTTATATAACGTTTCCCATATATATAAATTTCAATATTTCCTCTTTTCCATCAATAAATATCACAAGTATTTTCGTGTCCACTAACTAATAATTTGTCAATTTACATAATTGATAAATATAATTAAAACCAAACGCACCCTTATGGGCTTTTAACTACTAAACCAAACACCCCCGTTTGGCAGTTTTTTACAGCGAAACAAACGCACCCTTATGGGCTGCCAAACCAACCAAACGCACCCTAACTGGCTAAGGACAGCCAAACGCACCCCTTGGGTGATAATAATAAAAACAAACACCCCCTTGGGCTGATTATACGCAGAAACAAGCACTTCTATGTGGCGTGTAAACCGACACAAAAGCAAGACCATCTCAATCAAGAACAAATAACAAAATAGCCACAGTCCGACACCTTGAGGGTGTGGCTGTGGTGATAACAAACCAACCCGAACACCATTTTTTTGATGGTGGGTTCGGCTGTAAACAAACACCCACGAAAGAAACAACAACCCATTAAGCAAAAAGAAATAAGGTAGGGACATTGTGAATGTGGTTTTGGGCCCCTTTCGGTGGTGGGGTATTTCGGAGGAGATATGGCTGGTGGTGACGTGGTGAAGGTTGGGGGTAGCGTGGGAGGTGATGGGGGGTGGTTGGGGTTGGTCGATGGTGGTCTGTAGGCGGCTGCTGTTGCGGCGCCGGAGGAAGGGGAGGTAAGGCAAGCGGCGATTGTGTTGGCAGCGGTGGGTGGTGGGGTGATGATGGTGGTGTTATGGTGGGCTGCGGTGGGGAGGCAGCCGGAGGAGGTGGAGGCGCGTGGAGGAGAGTGACTAGGAGGATCGGGTAGATCGGGTCATTAGGAACCTTTTTGGATTCGGCCGGAAAAGTCCACCGGAAAACTTTTTCGGCGGCGGCGGCATTGGCTGGGCGAAAACATTTCCGGCGGCGGCGGCGTGGTGGTGGCCGGCGTGAACAGTAGCCGGTGGTGGGGGTGAGGGGAGAGGTTGAAGATGAAGTTTTTGTGTGTGTGTTATTTTGATATGAAATGAAAAAAATATATAAGTTTTTATTTATATATAAAACTTTTAATATGAAATGAAAAGTATATAATAGTTAGGGGTAAATTTTGTAAATATTTCACAGGGACCTAACGTGTAACTTTTGTTAATTATTGGTTCGGGACTCGTTTGAGCCACTTAACGGATGATTTAAATTACGAAACTTGCGCCATTGTGTTCGGAATAATTTTTCCTATAAAAATGAGTATTTACTTGATATTATTTCATAAATATTTTTATAACATTTATAAAATATTTGTTATTTATTTTGTGATAAAATAAATTTTAACTCGAATATTCCTTTTTTTTTCTACAAACATTTTTGGATAAAATGTTAAACAATTTTATTTAATATTTTTATTAATTAAATTGTGATAATTAAATATAATATTTAATTATTTTTGAGTCGGTACTCATTGGTCTCATTTTCAAATCAAATAAGTTTGAAAAAAATAAATTTGTGAGTGAGAGATGTGAAATAATAAATATAATTTATTATTTAAATAAGTTTACAAAACAAAAAAAATAATAAAGGAATTTCTGGTTACGTGATTTTCGTTTTTAGTTGACAATAAAAAGGTCAAAGTCAAAAGTCAAGTCGGGCCCAAAAGTCAAAGGGTAAAATAGTCTTTTAAATGTCTGAAAATTACCGGTTGTTACAGTCTACCCACCTTAAGAGAGCGCCGTCCCGGTGCTCAATTTGTTTTATTCGTTCTTGGTTACTAGTGATTAGATGGGTGGATATATCTAGGTCATCATCGAGGTTCCAATGAAAAGTTTATGTGAACAAAAGTCAAAGCATAGAATATATGCAATCGGTATGAGCGAATGAATCAAATTGCACTCGGATATGAGCGATATGAATCAAATTAATAAATCTTCAAATGGGAAGATGGAATACATTGACTCAAGAAAAGCCATGAACGAAGAAGTTAAACAATCGTCCATTCTGAAATGGTTAATGATTTATTCCAGTTAGATTAATCAAGTTCGCGATCTGGACGATACACATGTCGGAAAAATCCATATAAACAAAGCACGAGCGAAAGCGAAATTTCATACCCAGAAGTAATGATACATACAGAACAACAGCAACGCTATGTCCGAATAAACATAAGCCCACCGCATTTATAATTTTTGTCACTACAAAAAGAGGCTCCCAATCCTTGTAATTAAGAATTTTATAAACTTATGGTTCGGTAATGTTTAATAATTTCCTTATTCAAATTGAAGAAAGCTCCTAATCATTTCAATAAGAATGCCTAAAATCATCTTAACCTAATACCCGGCACACAAACACGATACAAAACAAAAGATTACGAAACACATATACGACCAAAAGCATAGAAGATGTTTTTCCAACTCAAAGTGATAGAAAGTAATCGCCATTGGTATTCGAGGAGTAATTGAGAAATCAGTAAAGTACGGTATAATCGGAGTGACAATATTTATATAACTTACTATTAAAGGTAATAGTAAGCGTCATAATAGACCGAAGAAAGTGAAATCATAAGCAAGTATTAAATACTCGTTATCCAAGAAAATAGTTAGCAAGATACAAAAGAGACTTATAAGTATACCTGGGAGCAAGCTCCACGATACGGTATAAAATAAAAAAAAAACTCCTAAATTTTGAAAACAAGGTCATGGTCTGAGTTATGAAAACGACCTATGTTCTCTATGACTTCAGCTCTGATAAACCATCTGTAACACCCCCAAAAATTAGGACAACAGTAGCGGAATGGGTAACATTGGGGTTCTACTATCAGGGCAGACAAAACACAAGTCACGGAAAACGACCTTAAACTGACGTTTTAAATAAAGTCAATTTCTATTTAAAAAAAGATCATAGTTGCAACAGGTTTTCATTTAATAATGTATTAAAAACAATGTCAATAAACGTTGAGTCAATGGATAATACCAGTTATTAAGCCTTCAAAAAATATATATCCCCGCGCGACTCGATACCTCCCAATTCTCCACTACCAAATAGTAACCTTGAAAATGAATGCTAAAAAACGACAACAATAAGTTGTTGAATTCATAGTTTAAGTAAAAGCAATAATTGAAATAATATTAAGAAATATTTCAGTAGAAAATAGCGTTACAACATTAAAAGTGTTATTTCTGAAGAATCCATCCAAAATCCAAGTTAGTGATTACAATAAATCAAGAAGATAATTTAAAAGTGTGGACCACAAGATCGAAGTAATGGTGTACTAAGTACATATACCGAGCCAAACAATAATGTAAGACAAGAGAAACACATTCATCAATTCTAAAGAATTTATTTACTTGCACTAAGCTCATGACACCCGAAGTGCCATAACGTACTTCCATCAATAGATTGGAATGCCCCACACAATAATATAGGATGCAATTGCCAACCCCGACACCTCTAAAATTTAAATGCACCTGATCAAACATATGACCCAAGGAAAGTGGGATTGTCAATCCCGAAAGATCTATCCATAAAACACTAGCGCTCACTATAATAGCAAATGACGTTCATGAAAAATAGGGACATCACGGCTATAAGTGTAACTTAGGCATTAATAAATCAGGCAGTAACTGGAGAGCAAACACTGTGAAAAACACTTTGTGGTCCAATAGTAAAATCAGCAATGTAATTCACCCTAATTTGTAAACATTGTAAAAAAGGTGCAATGAAGCTCACAAGTATCGAAAGTTAATTGTACTGTAGCAAATAAAGATAAATGATTTGTATTAAAAATCATGTAGGTTCCCCTCCGGTTTATAAAACATTAAAAAGAATTGAAAAGCAGACTATGAACTCACAAATATTAAAAGTACTTTATTGTAGTAAAATATATGAGTTGTAAAAGACATGTATTCCCCTCGGGGTTGTATAAAACATTAAAAAGATTGAAATCAGACTATGAACTCACCTTGATTTACAGAGCAAATTCAAAATACACAAAATAAGCACACCCAAACAAACGAAAACTAACAGCTTCGACCGGAAGTTACGGTTTCATGCCCCCGCTTATCGTTAAACCCACAAAGTAGAATGATGGTCAACGACGAACTTTGATCAATGAGATTTAGATTCTATTGTAATAGATTTGGATAGTTTGGTTAAATAAATAAATCAAACCGTAAAACGCACGGTTGTGTAATGTCAATATCCCGTAAATATTACACAAGCAAAATACCGAGTATCTAATCATACCCGTTAATTATATACCAAAACACAACCAAAAAATAACTTGAAGCGTAAAAAAACACGCGACATGTGTAACGTCTAAAGGTGACAATTAAAATAAAATGTCCAATATATAATACTCCGATATTATATAAAAATATGTTATAAATAAAAAGAAAACTAAATAATCGACACGCTTTTATGGAAAACACCATTAAAAAAAAATAAAAGTACTATAAAAAAGAACACGTACGATTTAAATACGAATTAAGTTAAACCGAATGTAATGTAAAAATTTTTTACAAAGATTAGACATTATCTTCTAATCGAAAGTTATTAAATATAAATAATATTTGAGATAGTTTAGTGATTTCATTATATTTACTGTGACTGTAAAACCAAAAAAAGTATGATCTCGTTCAATAAGAAGTACTAACTTATCAGTTGACATTCCCGGTATTGTATAAATCACAATATTTAAAAAATCCTAAGATCTTTTTCCCCTTCGTTCTTTTTATCGGGTTGTCTGCAATAATAGAAGCTTTATGAAAATGATTAAGTATATAATTTATAGAACATTTGGCATGTCCCTAATCTTTTATACAACGTTTCCATTTTACAAAAAAACTACAAGTTTTACCCCATTTTTATCAAATTCAATTCCAAGTTGCAACCAAACCATATTTTTCAATAAATATATCTAAAACCGATATCAATATAATAACACAATAAGCTTAAAACCAACACACCCAAAGCTGTTAAACACATAACCAACATACTCTAAATTACTTATTTAAATTACGCAAATGAAAATCATAACAAACCAATTTATTTAGAACCATAAAACCACCATTTTTTTTATCCCGGTTTATTAATAAATATTGATGACGTCTTTTATCGCCGGTTCAATTAAACCAAAGCACCCAGTGAATCTTATACCAAACCACCCTAGTGGTGTTAACTGCCAAAACCAGAACGCAACCTTGTGCGCGGATGACAGGAAACCATCCGTGAAACCTGCCTAGATGCTGCCCATCGAAACAAGACAACCCTTTTTTGAGCGCTCGCGGTGGTAGTCTTATACAACAAATCTAACCGATAAACATACGCCCCTCATGGGTGGGGCTTGACCACCACCGAAACCGGAAAGACACCCTAGCTGGGGTGTCGCGTGATGAGGGGGTGTTGGCAAGCGTGGTGAGGACTATTTGTGGAGAGGGTGGCGTAGGGTGGTGTCTTCATTGAGGAGAGGGTGATATGGTTGTGATGAGTGTTTGGATTGCGGTGGTTAGCAGGCGGGCGGGGCTGTGTGGTGGTGGTTGTTGAGGTGATGATGGATGGCACGGGTGGCGACGACAATAGAAGTGTTGATGAGCATGATCTCGATACATGATGACAGTAGGTGGTATAGTATATGAAGGTTGTGCACTGCTAGCTGCCAGAAGGGGTGGAGGGTCGGGGGGAGAAAATGGCGCGTGATTGGCGAGTTGGTATGGGGATCGGTAAGATCGGGTCACGAGAATCACTTTTACGTTTCGGAATCGAAAAGTCCCGTAAGTATTTTTCCGGTGACCGGCGACGGCGTAGTGGTGCCGGCGGCTGGCCCGGAAGGGGGAGTGTGGAACTCGCCGGAAAATGGAGAGGAGAAGGTTATAATATGTGTGTGCGTATATTTTGTTTTTATGAATGAAAATATAATAGAATTTTATTTATATATAAAAGTTTAAAATGAAATAAAATTTATAAAAGTCCAATGGTGAATTTGTAACTTTTTAAATAGTTTTGATAGGCTATTGGTTCGGACTCGTTTGAGACGCTAAACATGATTCAACCACGAAACTTGCGCCATTGTCTTCAAATCAATTTTTTCCGATAAAAATGAGTAATTTTCATGATATTGATTTCATAATATTTTATAAAATTTATAAAAATATTCGTTATTTATTTGTGCTAAAATAAATTTTAACTCGAATATACCTTTTTTTTTTTTCTACAAACTTTTTTTTGGAAAAATGAGAAACAAAATTAATTCATATTTTATTAATTAAATGTGATAATTAAATTAATTTAAATATTTTTGAGTCGGTATCAATTGGTCTCATTTTCAAATCAAATAATTGTGAAAAAACTACATTTGTGTAGTAGAATGTGAAATAATAAATATAATTTATTAATTAAATAATCTTATACAAACAAAAAAAATAAAAATAAAGGAATTCCTGGTACTGATTTTCTTTGTGTTATTGACAATAAAAAGGTCAAAGTCAAAAGCCAATCGGGCCCCATAAAGTCAAAAGGTAAAATAGTCTTTTAAATGTCTAAAATTACCGTTGTTTACATTGTATTCATTAAGATTATATGAAAACCAAATATAGATCTCTAGTGGGTGATGCTTCTTCGTGATGATTAGCTTGTTAGAATTTGAGAAAACCATCTTTTTGTCGTATCAGCTGTGATAAGTCTGAGGGAAACATGACTAGATGTAGAAAGAGATATCATCGGTGTAACAGTACTTCATAACTACCATAGACATTGGCCTTTACTCTATGGTTTGATCCACTTATTAATATATTATACAACTCATTTAATAACCTTTTTAGAGCGGGCAGGGTAATAGTCTTTCATACTACCTTACTTCTGTTTTGCCTCAACGAATATTTAAATAACGCGGGTTCGGGTAATCTGTTCATAAGACTAGAAATAATCTACATAGATTTCACCAATTGGACAAAGCAACAACACTATATAAGCAATCCTAATGGTAATACACGATGTAAAAGAAAATACAATCTTGTCTATTATATTGTTATCACCATTACATAGTTTATTATTAGTTTAATAGCTAAAACCAAAACCAAACCTCTCAAACATATGATTTTACCTGCTTTTCTTATAAATTTAAAAATACAAAAAAATCTTACTCTCAACCCTAGAATTCTGTTAGACCGTGATCAAAAGCCTTACCCAACCGATTTCCCCTAAGAATATAACAACCCCTAGTCCTGTGCCTATACTAACGACTACAATGTTTATGTTACTCTGCCTAGGGAGTTGTAGAACTTCTTGTAGAAGTCCCTTACGACAACCGCATCAAGTTTTTGGCGTCACTGCGTGAGGAATAGTTAGGTTTTAATCATAGTTTAGCTTAGTTCTACTCGCTTGAATCATTTCAAGTAAGAATTTAATTTCCGCATATTAGCTTTCTTGTAGTCTATCTTTTCTTTGTGTTATTTGTTTCATAACCCATTCTCATCAACCACCATGGGAGACGAGAATCCTATCCGTACTCTTAGAGACTACTCCAAACCTAGCCACGAGGGCTACAGGAATACCATTGAGCTCCCCGTAGGGAACAACGTGGTACCTCTTCGATCCAACACCATTCGGTTGGTGCAAAACGGATGCTCATTCCACGGACTTCGGTCCGAGGATCCAAACCAACACCTCAAGGATTTCCTAAAACTTGTGGACTCACTTAACCTTGACGATGAAAACAGGGAAAGAACGCACCTGCTTTTATTTCAATTTTCCCTTCGCGATCAAGCTATTAACTGGCTTGAACGTCTCCCAACAGGATCCATCACCACATAGGAGGATCTTACTACTCGTTTCCTTGCTCAATTCTTTCCATCGGTAAGGACCGCAAAACTCCGCAATGATATCCTGATGTTCCAACAACATCATGGAGAATCTCTATCTGAAGCATGGTTGGGAAGGCTTGATCACGGTCTAACAGAATTCTAAGAGTTGAGAGAAGATTATTTTTGTATTTTTATATTTATAAGAAAGCAGGTAATGACTGTCTAGAAAGGATACCATCGGGTAACAGTCTTCATACTACCTTGCCCCTTATATGGTTGATCCACTTTTAATATATTTCAAATGCATTTAATATACTCTTAGGGGCCGGGTAATAGTCTTCATACTACCTTACTTCGTGTTTTGCCTCAACAAAATATTAAATAGATGGCGGGTTCGTGTAATCTGTTCATGACTTAGGAAATAATTACATAGATTATCACAAGTGTGACAAAGCAACAACACTAGGAGAAGCAATCTAGGGAGTAATACATGATTAAATGAATACAATCTTTTTATTATATTGTTATCACCATTAACGTAGTTTATTATTTAGTTTAATAGCTAAAACCAACCAAACCTCTCAAACATATGATTTACCTTCTTTCTTATAAATATAAAAATACAAAAATAATCTTCTCTCAACCCCTAGAATTCTGTTAGACCGTGATCAAGCCTTCCCAACCTATTCCCTTAGAGAACGATAACAACCCCAGAGTCTTGCCTATACTACTAGTACAATGGTTAGGTACTCTGCCTAGGGAGTTGTAAAACTTCTTGTAGAAGTCCCTTACGAAAACCGCATCAAGTTTTTGGCGCCGCTACGTGGGGAATAGTTAGGTTTTAATCATAGTTTAGCTTAGTTCTACTCGCTTGAATCCTTTTAAGTGAGAATTTAGTTTCCGCATATTAGCTTTCTTGTAGTCTATCTTTTCTTTGTGTTATTTGTTTCATAACCCATTCTCATCAACCACCATGGGAGACGAGAATCCTATCCATACTCTTGGAGACTATTCCAAACCTAGCCACCAGGGCTACAGGAATACCATTGAGCTCCCCGTAGGGAACAACATGGTACCTCTTCGATCCAACACCATCCGGTTGGTGCAAAACGAATGCTCATTCTACGAACTTCGGTTCGAGGATCCAAACCAACACCTCAAGGATTTCCTAAATCTTGTAGACTTACTTAACCTTCACGGTGAAAGCAGGGAAAGAACGCGCCTGCATTTATTTCAATTTCCCTTCGCGATCAAGCTATCAACTGGCTTGAACGTCTCCCAATAGGATCCATCACCACATAGGAGGATCTTACTACTCATTTCCTTTCTCAATTCTTTCCACCGGTAAGGACCGCAAAACTCCGCAATGATGCCCTGATGTTCCAACAACATCATGGGGAATCTCTATCTGAAGCATGGACTCGTTTTAAGGACTTACTACAAAATGTCCCTCATCATGGCATCGACCTTTGGCTCCAAGTCCAAATTTTTTATGACCATGTCAATCCAGTCCCAAGATGAACCGTTGACCAATCGGCCGATGGTAAGCTTCGTGACCGAAACGCAGAAGAATCCTGGGTATTATTAGAGGACCTCGCCCTCTATGACAACAAAAGTTGAAACGACCCAAGGGATTTCGCTAAGCCGGTCAAGGCAATCGCTTTGCCTCAAGATGTCCCGAGTACATTCGACCGTCGTCTAATTGAGCTTGAAAATCAACTCCAACACTTGATGGAAGCTCATGTTGCTCTGACACAACCTACTCAAGTGAGCAAAGTCACTACCTCATGTGAAATCTGTAGTGGTCCTCACGATACTCAATATTACATGGAAGATCCTGAACAAGCCTCTGCCGAATACGTATCCTCGCGTAACCATGATATGGGAAATTGGAAATTCACCACTAACCAAGGAACAAGGAATTTCAATGAAACCACCAACACCTGGAAGGACAAACCAAACTTTAACTGAGAATGAACTCAAACATTCACGAGTCCATGGAACGGCTCGATCTCTACTCATTCATCTAATTACCAAATGAAGCTTGAAAAGGCATTAGATGATTTCGACTCTCACCAAGAGAAAAGATTATCTCACCTAAGAACCCAACTCGAACAACAACAAGATGACATAATTGGAAAGATTAATCTTCTGTGGAAAACTATTTCTAAAAAGCTTACTGACGCACCTATCCCCGAATCTGCAGGAAACTCTATGGCTTCTGAAAATACTGCTTCAATCAGCCATATCGAGAGGGAGGAGCTCATAAAAAAGGGAATCAAAAGCCATCAAATCTATTCTCCCCAAAGTACCTAGTATGTGCTTAATTACACATACCATTTACCTAGGAAAATGTGCCTAAAATGACCAAAAAACATACCAAAAATACATCGTATTTGTGTGTTTTGCATTTATATTATGCAGGTAACGGATATTAACAAAAATGACAAAAACAAAGCCAAAACAACAAAACCGAGCACGAGAACGGAAAGAGTGTAAAAAAGTCAAAGTCAAAATGTTAACCAAAAAGTCAACCAGTCAAAAGCCAAGTCAAAGACGGAGCTGAAAACGAAGAAATCTTAAACGGGGCCAACCCGTACCCATTTAATAGGCCGGGCCAGCCCATTAAGCCTTTACTATAAGCCTTATATGATTTAAAGGCCCAAATCCTTTAAAAAGAACCAAATCCTTTAAAAAGGCCCAACACCAAAATAATGGCCCAATTCCTTTTAACTGCCAAAACAAATAGCCCTTAACAAGCCCTTTATTATCTCATTAAGTGTTTACACTGCTGGTCCTTTACCACTTGCACCGTTAGTCCAAAAGGACTAACGGTGCCAGTCCTTTACCAAAACAGGGATTAACCCCTTTACCATCCAAACCTTTTTACCCTTTAACCCCTAAAACCCCTTACACCCCTAGTCCCTAAACCTAACAAACCCCTAACCCGTTACCCTAAATTAAACTAACAGTAAACCCTTTTCCCGCCAAAGTTACTATTCTCCTGTCTCTCTCAATTTTCCTTACAACCAAACGACAAAACTCTTCACCCCATAAAAACATCACCATCCCATCTCTTACATACTTAACCCCACATCACAAACATCAATTTCCACCCTGGCAATCCTAAACCTTCTCATTGGTTGAGATTTGAAGACCAAATTCAATGACTGTGATGATTTTTGCTTGGTGAACAAGATTTTTGAAGGGTTGAGATTAAAAGCTTTGAAGCTCTCACACAACAAGCACAAGTAGCACACCCTGTGCCCTTAGTTCTTTATAAATAGATTAGGTTTTTATTATAAAAAAAAGCGGGGAGTGTAACGTAGGAGTAGTGTACTTTACTTTTAATGTTTTAAATTTATGTTTGATGTCATTTTTTTACATTCTGTCATTTTACTTTCAAAAAGCCTTGTAATTTTTTAAATTTTAATAAAATTTCAGTTTTAATGTTTAAAGATAATCTGTTTTACTTTTATGCTGTTGATTGTTAAATCTGTTTCCAAGCCAGTGTTATAAGTTATTTAAGCTCTTTTCATTAAGCATTTAAAAAATCTTTTAACTGTTTAAGCAAAATTTCACAAAAATTCATCACTCCAAATTACCTAAGCTTTTATGGAAGATAAGTCAGACAAAGAAGGGCTTATGGACCCCACTGGATTTTTTATAACAAGACAGAGCTTGTAGATAAGCTCTAAAAGAGCCATTTTATCCCTGTTTAAGCAAGGGAATTTGTAAGTTCCAAATTTTCATTTTTTTTGCTTATTTACTGTAGCATAGCTTATTCTGTTTAATTATTGCTTGTTTATACTTATTGTAGTTTATTTATGCTTATTCAGTTTGTTTTTGCTTAGTTTATAGTTTAAAAGTCATTAGTTCAAGTTTTTATTAAATCTGTAAATTTTAGCTTACATCTGTCCAATCTCTTAGCTTATTAATTCAGTGCTTATTTTGTGTGTTTTATTGCTTATATGTCCTTGTTACTGTGAGCTCTTAATCTGTTTTGTCCATTTTCAAGCTTATCTAGGTCTGTCCCAACTTAAATATGAGTTTTGGAGTTTAAAGGGGTGTTTGGGATAAGGTTTAAAATGGGTCAAAATGAGGTGCATTCTGTCTTTGGGTCCTCACTCAGGTTTGTTAAGTTTTTATTAGTTTTCATTAGTTTAAAACAAGTTTTGCCAAGTTCTCAAGTTTCTTTAATCAAAAATCCTAGTGTGCCAGTTTTAAGGTTTTTATATCAGCTTATTTTTGTTAAATTGATTAAAGTCTTACTTGAGTGTGTTTTTGTGTCAAAATAAATTCCTAGTGCATCAATTACCATCTGTGTAGAGTCATAATTCCTAGTTTTTAGTTTGTGTCAAAAAAATCAAAAAGCCAAAAATGATTAAGCCTAATCTGTCACTTTTGACAGATTACTTTTCCAGCTTATTTTTAGTTTAAAAGTCTTAAAAATAGATTGTAGGTGTTCATTAGTGGATAGACTTTTGCTGTTTTTGGTTTTTAAGTTTTAAGATGAGCTTTTTGTAGCTTAATTTTTGGATCAAAAGTAGTGAAAAACCTGTCATAATTCATTTTTAGTCTAAAGTGTGCAAACTGTTTTGAGGTTGAATGAGCTTATCAGCTTATTGTTTGGGTTAAAATTTGTTCCTACATGCTTATTAGTAGTCATAGATTAGGTGTTTTCAGCTTGTTTGCCTTTCTTGTAGCTTATTGTGTCATAAAAACCAAAACAGTTTTAGCTTAAAAGTCATTAGACTCTTTAAGCTAAACTGTCATTTTCAAAAAGCTTTTTCAAGCTTATTTTTCAGTTTTTATAAAAAGTATTTTTATTAAAGTTGTTTATTTTAGTGTCTTTTACAAGCTTTTAAAAAGAAAAAGTAAAAAAATGTTCTTAAAAAAAGGAGAGGCACAGGGGTCGAACCTGTGACCTCTCCCTTTATACCAAAGCCTCAACACACACACTCACTACCACCAGCACCAGATAGGGCCATCTGTTTTTATTTGCACAATTTATTCTTTTACCCTTTTTTAGCCAATAAGCCTAGCAGCCCAATTTAGCTTATTTCTGGCTTATTTAATTAAGCACTTTTCACCATTTTATTTTTCCTAGATTCAGCATTAGTCAAAGTACTTTTCATGATTTTTTCAGATTTTTCTCAATTAGTTTACTATTTTTAATCATTTTATTTCATTAAATCTGTTTTTAATTCATATTAAATAAAATAAAAATCAAAAAAATATAATTCTTTTTTTAAAATTTTCTTTTATCATGTAGGACTGTAGAAAATTAGATTTGCTTTCGTAGGATTAAAATTTTAGATTTTGATTTTTTAAAGAACGGGATTGAATCCCGTTAACGTTTTTCGCGTTTTTAAGCTTAAATTGCCTTCGTTTTTGGTTTAATTTAACTTGTTCTTGCATTTTAGTCATTTAGGGTTTATTAAAAGTTAAAAAATCATTTTAGGATTAAATTTTGATAATTTAGGTTTTAAAGTCGCGTTTTTTTAGGATTCCCGTTAACGTTTTTAATTTCGTATTTGCTTTCGATTTTAGTTTAGCTTGCCTTTTAATTGCTTTTTCCCGTAGAATTAGAAAACCCATTCAAAGCCTTGTTATATTCAGGCATCAAATATCAAACCGAATCTCGACTTTCTATTGCACGCCTCGTTGGGAGAACGACCCGGGTGATCACTTGCCCGGAATCATTTATATCATACCCGTGAGTTTGTTTACACTTTTCCTAAAGAGTTAACTAATAAAAATCATCATCAATATAATGCTCTCAACTTGAGCATTATCATAATAAGTTCCCGAATCAAAGATCAAAAACTTGCCTTTGTGTCACTTGCGAGGTACGGCCCACCTTTAATCGATTAACAAACTATAAGAGAGGTATAAGAAGGGTTGTTCCGAGGAACTATGACCCGAAAGGAGAAGGTTTTCAATAGCTTCGCGCTTTCCCGCTCCTCCGCTTCTTTGTGCGTTTTTCTTTTAGAGAGCTATCGTGAAGCAAGTTGATTATTAGTTTAAGTTATTCGATCTCATTTTGTCATTTAATAAAATATGTTGTTTAAAAAGCTTAAAAACCCAAAAATAATCTTCTTTTTCTTCTAAACCATTTGATTATTTTCTTAACCCTCTATATTGTTTAATTCTTATGGCGTCACTCGATTATCGTTTGAATCCCCTCTTCACGATTAAAGAGTGTTCGTCTTGTGGATCTTTGTATAATAAAGAATGTTGTTGTTCGAATATGAGTTCTGTTGGCAAATTTGTTCATGATTCTAATAAAGCTCCTTACTCACCACCACATCCCCACACGGTTTCGTCCAACCAACGTCATTGCTTTCATTGTAAAGATGTGTTAAGAGATGGTGAATTTTGTCAACGATGTACTTGTAAGTCTTGTGGGAACGATGCTCATTATGGTTATAATTGTCCACCGCAAGTTCTGATTATCTCTAATCTGGAACCATGCAACAATCAAACCGTTGATGAGCTCCCACAAACTTTACCAAGTTTTGATCCGACATGCTATTCTGGAGATGGAAGTTCATTCATTTATGATTCCACTCCTAATTTTGTCAATGATTCTCCTAACGTTTTCAACCCACCTTCACAACCAACGACGTATTCTTGTGAGTTTTGTTGGAACGATACTCATTATGGTTACGATTGTCCACCTCAAGTTCTGTTTATCTATAATCTGGAACCGTGTTACAATCAAGACTTTAATTTCCCACAAAATTTTCAAGGTTTTCAACAACAATATATTTGTTGTACCCACTGTGGGGGCTCGCATGAGACTTTTCAATGTCAACAAGTGATCTTCTACGAACCTTGTTGTGAAAATTGTGGAGGTCCTCGTGCGACTTTTCAATGTCAACCGATGAATTATTATGAGCCCAATCTTTGTTATGAGTCTAATTATTCCGGTTTTGACCAATTTGAACCCCCGCAGTATTTCGTCATTCGTCAACCTCCTCATGAGAAAACTATTGGAGAATTACTAGCAGAGGAACGGGCGGCTAATTTCGATAAATCACCTCCTCAAGAAATGAGTATCCAAGATATGGAGGATCTGAAGCAAAATTATTTAGATGAAATGAAAAGTTTAATTAATGACTTACAGATTAAAGATTATCATAATGAGAGAATAGATATTCAGTATAGAAGGGAATGTGAAATTAAGATTGATGAGCTTAAACAGAATTTTAATTGAATGAGTATTGAAATTAGGAAAGTTCTATTCCATTGAGTGACGTTATTTCTGAACTTCCTCCGTGTGTTCCAATCACACCCGTTTTATCAACCGAGGAGCCCGATAACTCTTTAAGTATGGGGACGAGCATCTTGACACTATTCCAGCAACGGAATCGGACGAAGTAATAAATTCTAGTGTTGAGGACCTTGTCCCAATCCCAAGTGAGTCCGAGGATACATCAGATAATGACAGTGAGAGTGATTTGCCTTTTTGTGATAATTATGTGACTTTCTCGAATCCTCTCTTCGATGCTAATGATGATTTTACTTCTAGTGATGACGAGTCATTTCCCGAGGAGGATGTTCCTGAGAAAAATTTTAATTGGAGAATTGATGATGACGACTTTGACCCGGAGGGAGACATTCTTCTACTCTAGAAGTTATTAAATAATGATCCATCATCTCCTCTTCCTCCAAAAGAACTTAATTTTGAGGAACTTAAAGTAATAAAATCTAATGTTTCTACGGATTTTGAGGACGATTATTATGACTCAGAGGGAGACATCGATGTACTTCGTGAAAAGTTATCAAAAATCAATCTTTTCATTGCTAAGATCGAAGCATTAAAATACAATCCCACCCCATCTTCTGATTTTGTGACCAAGTCTCCCTCCACATCTCCTAACTCTTTCCTGGAAGAGACCAACATTTCTTATAATTCTTTACCCGATTCCGAGACTTTCTGCTTTAATTTGGAAGAGAAAAGTAGTTGCAATCCCACTTCTTATATTGATTTATCTCTTCCAGATTATGAAGCATTCTTTTGTGATAGTGAACCCGATTCGGGGGATTTCACTATGGATTCTTTTGTTATCAAGTCTCCTATTCTCGTTGAGGATGGTGACTCCTTCTTAGAAAAATTTGAACAACCCCGACTTGAAACTTTTTAATTTGATAATGAAGAAAGAATATGGCAGTACTCAATATTCATAGCTGATATTTCTCATCCGGATCTGAATGTTTATCTATTAAAAGTAAGGCCCGATCCGAGAGATTAACTTTTATTATTGACACCCGGGATTCGTCAGAACGTGTCATCTACACGACAAATGTGAATTTACATTCGAGGATGACCAATCTCCTCTCTTCTGCTTATGTTTATGGAACTATCTTCCTTTTCCTACACGAATCCCGTTGCTGCCAGCCATATCAACTCAATCCACTGGAATGAAGATACCATTAATGACCCCGGCATCTCCATTTATCATCATTTATGCCGGGTTAACTCATCGAAGGAGAAACTAATCATGAAATTTAAATGTTTTATCCAAACCACTTGAATGAAAGTCCGATGGAGATTTTATCTTCCACTTGCTCCCCCATGCACCAATGAATTCGGGGTCGAGTCAAGCTCAAGACTCGGTTAACAAAAATTAGCGCTTCGTGGGAGGCAACCCATGCTTATCCTAATATAATAGTAGCAATGAATAAGTGTGTTACGAGGAGGCTCGCCTCTACCTTTCTTGTGTTTTGTGGTTTTTGTTGTATGTCCAGGATTATCCCGGATTTTTGAATCCTCTCGTGCTCGCGGTTTTTGTCCTTCGTACACTCGCGCTTTACATCCTCAGCTTCATTTTGGGAATTCAATATCCAAATCTTATCGACTAACGTTTATCTTTGACATAATAATAAAACTGCTTAGGATTTATGTAGAGACCCTTCTTAAAACATTGAGGACAATGTTTAAATCTAGTATGGGGGGATCTATCGATTATGTTATACCTTGCAGCAGTTGTTTTCACGTAATCCTTTTTTACCACTCAAAAATGCCAAAAATTTTAAAAAATTCCACAATAAAATAAGTTTTTTGTCACCAATTTTTTTTACTTCCTGCTGGTAGAAATAAGAAATAAATTTTGACTCGATCGTAGCGTGTTGAGCTCTAGCATGTTCCCTAACCTTTTTTGACTAAGCATTCGCCGAATCTTTTTAGAAGATTTAAATTATGGCAAGAACTGCAAAATGATAGAGTTAATTATGAGTTAGATGCTAAACAAGGATTAGTTGGAAATCTTAAGAGCTCATAAGTGTAGTTTGTGGCTTTTCTCTCCTATAAGCTTTTAACCAGACTAATAATACGTGTCTCTCTTCTAAAATTAAACTTAAATCAACAATTTTTGAAGTATAGTCAATAAATTTTAGTCTTAGTTCAAATTTATATTTAAATTTTCTAAAAATAAAATTTTCTCTATATCATGGTAATATAAAGTGTTAAATTTTTTTTATGAAAAATGAGGTAAAAATAATAATAAAAACTGTGGGCTGATAAAAGTTTACTGTATCTTGCCGGCTCACAACCGATGTTGCCGTCTTCTAAATAAGACACATAGTAATGATCCGAGACTGAAAAAAGTTTGCGGCATCTTGCCGGCTCACAACCGATGTTGCAGCCTTCTAAAAGGTCAAGGATTTCCTTAGTTTAAATGATGTGTAATTATATTAAGTGTAATAAATATGATTTAATAAATATAGGGAAAATCTCTTTTTCTTAAATTTAAATATGCTTTTGAACTAAGACTATTTCGTTTTAAGTTGTGATTTTATGTATATACGGGAAATCCAAGGGTGTTGAAACCGAAGGTCCGTGAGTCCCGATACTAGTCTCTGTGGGGTGTCAAAATCCTGGTCACTTAGCCGCAAGGTTGGGATGTGCCGAGACGAAAGTGGCTACATGGGATGATCTTGCCTTCAAACTCATTACTTTAAGGCCCTGAAGTGATAGAGAAGAAGATTTCTCCTAAGAAGCAAGAACACTGTGATTGAAAACTTTGTCTTTATTTTCGGATGAAAATGGAAGTAAGGTATCAATCACGGGAGAAAGAGTAGAAAGAAATCTCGTAGCTTCGACTTCAATGCATATCCCCGGATCGTAAATCTTGTTACTATCTCCGGAAGGAGAAGAAACATCAAGATCGGATCCGAGATCATTAAGAGAAGGAATGAAGTTGAAATCCAATTGAAGGGCGGGATGGGTGGGCAAAATATTAGGCACATCAACGGGGATGTCTTCCACCACATCAATGGTTGAATTTCCCGAATCGGGATAATCAACATGAAATGATTCGAACTCGGGACGGGAGGTAGAATTATCGTCATCTTCCGAGTCGAAATCATCACTCTCAATACCCGGTGGTATTGAGTCATCACCATCAAGAAAAATGTCAATCTCCTCCATAAGAGAGTCACTATCCTCGACCGGGATAGGAGATGGAGAGAAAGACTCGGTAGGATTTTCAGAATTAAATTCTTCCGGAGGGCGGGGAGAAGAGTTATCGTATAGCAAACTCTCCAAAAAGAAAATATCACCCTCCGGATCAAGGTTGATATTATCAATTCCCGGTGGAATTGATTGGAGACGAGTGAGTTCACCGGCGAACTCATCGAGAAGAAAATCAATCTTTGAAGAAGAATCAAACGAAGTATCACGATTAAGCAAAGATTCTATAAGATCGGATTCGGCATCAAAGGAATCAATTCCTGGGGGAATTGAAGTGATACTTTCTAACACCTCATCATCAATTGGACTAACCTCATCTAGATCAAAAAGAGGATTGGAAGATATTTTGAATTCCTCCTCATCACTAGAGGCATCATCATCATTAGCATCAAAGAGAGGGTTAGAGAAATTTGTTAAGTTATCACAAACGAGCACATCACACTCACTTTCGATATCGGAGAAATCCTCGGGCTCACTTGGGGTTGGGAAAAGGTTCTCAACACTAGACTTTATGAATTCGTCCGATTCCGTTTCCGGAATTGTGTCGAGATGCTCATCCTCCATTATGAGAGAGTCAACGGGCTTCTCGGTTGATAACGCGGATGTGATTGCAACACACGGAGGAAGTCCAGAAATAATAGTATCTTTCAAGGGAATAGAACTTTCCTCGTCATCGTCATCATCGTAGCAAACGGGAATCTTCCAATATCGATCTTTAGCCGCTTGCTCTTCTTCAATTCGCTTTTCTTCTTCCTTCTTTTGTATCAATTGACCAACCATATCACACATGGATGTCATTTGCTCCATAAGCTTGTTTTGAGAATTGAGAAACTCATTTTGAGCATTGAAAAGGCTATTTTGAACATTGGAGATTGGATGATTGACGGTATATTGCGGGGGTTGAAATTGGTCAAAACCAAAAGAATTAGAATCATAGCAAGAATTTTGCTCATGATAATAGTCTTCATTCATCGGTTGACATTGAAAAGTCTCATGAGGACCCCCGCAATTTTCACAACAAGGATATTGTTGGTGAAAACTCGGTGAAGTTTGTGGAAAATAATCAAAGCTTTGATTGAAACACGGGTCCTGATTGTAGACAAACGGGACTTGAGGTGGACAATCGTAACCGTAATGAGAATCGTTCCCACATAACTCACAAGAGTATGGTACGTATTGGGGTTGTGGAGGATGGTTTGCAACACTTGGAGAATCGTTAGAAGAGTACGGAGTTGAAAAATTGATTGAGATTGGTTTTACCAATTCCAACAGTACAATAAAAACAAACCTCCTCATAGTTCATTACACTACATAGTTGGAATGTACCAAAAAGACATTGATGTGCAAACTTTTCAAATTTTGTAGGATCCATTAAAGGTTTTGATTAATAAGTAGATGGTTCCGGATTCAAGATAATCGGAATTTGCGTGGACAATTGTAACCATAAAATGAGCACATTTCCCACAAGCACTTACAAGTCATCGTTGACAAAAGATACGTCAAACGAATCATCACAACTCGTAACAACAATGTGGTTATTTGTGGAGGGACTTTTGTTGAAGAATTTATACCGGGCCTTGTTTGACAACAATTGACTCTTGATAACAAAGTTAGTATCTCATTGGATGAACTTTGTGAAGGTCTTGGAAGTCTTAAAAACTCCTACCAATGTCTTTTCGTATTAGAGCACATTGTCGACAATATATGAACCATGCACCCGGGTCTTCCACAATCGCAGACAAAAATTTTCAATTTTAAGGGGTCGTTGAGACAAGTCGGGTACGGGAACAAGAATCTTGTCTTCAAGACTCCCTTTTGAACAACCACAGTCTCCAGTGTACAAAGTTCCACAAGACGAGCATTCTTTAATCGCGTAAAGGGGATTTAAACGATAGTCGAATGACGCCATAAGAATTAAACAATTTAGAGGGATAAGAAAAGAATTAAATGAATAAGAAGTAGATAGAGAAAAATAATAAACGAATAAGATGGTATAAGAGAAATAGAAATTAAACGAATAAGAGGATAGAGAAGAATATTTATAGATTTTTCAAATAATACATAATGAAAAAAAAAAATTAAAAATAAGAAAGAAAAATATTTTTAGATTTTTATTTTTAAGATAAAAGAAAAATATTTTTGGGTTTTTTTTTTAATAATATTTAATATTTATAAAAAGTAAGGGAAAAATAAAAAAAGAAGAAAAATATTTTTGGATTTTTTTTAATATTTATAGAAAGGATCTTCAAGGCACTAACTTCAAACACCACGTGTAGATCGTACACCTCTCCCCGGCAGTGGCGCCAAAAACTGATTCGATCCAAATAGTCTATATAAAATAAAATTATATATAACTAAATATCTCAAATAGTAATAGTATAGAGAGTATCCCGTTAGATATAAAATTACTTTAGGAAAAATAATAGTCTATCTTACGAGTGTCGTTTCCACGGCGAGAGATGAATTGAAATTCATGAGAATGTTTCGTTTGGTGCTTGAATGACAAATATATTTTGGTTTTGGTTTATAACTATTTTTATACTAAAAATTAAATTAAACTTAATTCTACGATTTAAAACTACACTATTATACTAAAATTAATCTAAACGATATAAATGATGAAAATGCTTGCTAAGTGACGTAAAATGATCATCAAGTGCGGGCTTAGGTTTAAATCTTAAAAAGAAAACAAGTTTCAAGAAATTAAATGACAAGTAAAGTACAATACTTATTGAAATAAATGACAAGTATTTAAATTGCATTAAAAGTAAATGACGAAATTTAAATTAAAAAAAAATCTAATAACTAATAATTTTTTTTAAACCTTTTTAAACCCGCACTTAAATTCCAAATCACTAATCACTTAACAAGCACTAATTAAACTACTCGCTACTCATAATAAAAATTACATAAACTAACATAGCATTTAACGACAAAAATAAATCTACACTAAGCATGGCAAAAATCGAATAGGCAAACATATTATAAAACGATAAAATAAATCTACTCTATGTATTGAAAAAGGACTAGAAAATAGAACCGAATTGGAGAGCCGCAAATAGACGAATACCACCCGATTTATTTAGCTAAAGAAAATAATTTAATTCTATCTAGCTAAATAAACCCGTAAGCTCCACGCCTCATGAGTAGACCGGTACCAAAAACAAATAACACAAACAAACTGTTAATGTGAAACAGTTTATATCAAAGATCAAAGTTGCATTTGCTAATTTAAACCAAACGTGACTTAATAATAAAAAAGTAATTGAAGAACCAGTAAGGTGAAATGAGTAAAGCAACTAGCCAGACAATTAATCAAACGACAAGCTTATTTCAATTTTAATGATTAAGCATTTCATTCTATCCTAAAATCCTAGATTTAATCTTTTAAGCACTACTAATGAATCAATAACCTCAAATAAAAAAAACTCAAAAATAAGCTCAAGACAAAAACTTATTTAAAAAAAATCTTATTGATTGAAACTTATAAAGGAAACAAAGGCTGAAACAAATAAGCTTTTTAAGCTTATTCGATCTACACTTCTTTCTTATTATAAGCTGCAAAATAAGCCAGAAATAAGCTTATGAAAAGCTTACTATCAATAAGCTCGAAATAGAAGAAAAAAGAAAAGAAATAAGCCATAAGTAATATTCAAACATCAACTTACATTTAACAATCAATAAGCTAAGTTTTACAAATAAGCTGAACGAATAAGCTAGAAT
>BQNB010016712.1:0-17754 GCA_026074375.1 Tanacetum coccineum | reverse complement strand
TAACAGTACTAACTATTTCTATCAGTACTAACTAAAACTAACAGACTTAACTTTAATACTAACAGTATTAAGTCTGTTTACAATATTTTCCTAACAGTATGAAACCTAGAATGTAGATCTTAGTGGTGTTGCTTCTTGTGATGGATGTGCACGTTAGGTCTTAGAAAACCAGCTTTTGTCTGTATCGCTGTTGATATGTTTAGGGAAACGTGATTGTGTAGAAAGGATACAATCGGGTAACAGTCTTCATACTACCTTGCCCCCTAATATGGTTGATCCACTTTTAATATATTTCACATGCACTTAGTGTACTCCTAGGGGCCATGTAATAATCTTCATACTACCTTACGTGTGCGTTGCTCTAACGGCATACTAAGTAGACGGCGGGTTCGTGTAATTCGTTAATGACTTAAGAAATAGTTACACAGATCATCACAAAAGTGACAAGGCAACAACACTAGGATAAGCGATCTAGGGAGTAATACATGATTAAATAAACACAGTCTTTTATCTTATTGTTATCACCAGTAGCGTAGATTTATATTTTCTTTAATAGCTAAAACCAACCACCTTTTCAATTATATGATTTATTTGCTTTCTGTAAAATACAAAAATACAAAAATAATCTTTCCTCAACCCTTAGAATTTTGTTAGACCGTGATCAAGCCTTCCCAACCTATTCCTCGAGTGAACGATAGCAACCCCCGAGTCTTGCCTATACTACTACAACGATTAGGTGCTCTGCCAAGGGAGTTGTAAAACTTCTTGTAGATGTCCTACGACGATCGCATCAATTTTATACAAAGGTAATTTGCAAGAAAGGTGCTAGTTCTTAGTATTTCCTAAAGACTACAAGGTTGTGTTGAAAGAATTTTGGGTTAATCAAGGCTTTAAGAATTTCAAGTTGGGTTTTATAAGGTTTTTGGGTTAAAATCAAAGCCTAGGTTTCTTTTGTGTTCTTAAACTTTGTAAGCATACTGTTTTTACTCATTTGATTTTCATACATTTTGATTATGTTCATACATGATTCTATACTTACATAATATATCTATGTGCATGAACATCATGATTATTAAGTTATATCACCAACTAGTAGACTTTTATAAATGTTTGCAAAGAAATCCGCCCACACCTCCTAAAACCTTACACCACCACTCTCGTCCTAATTCCTCCGGTTTCTAAAACCCAATCACCTTTCCAACTGAACAAACATGAAGAATCGTCGACTCACGCGACATTCGCTGAATCCAAAGGCACATGCCCAATCTGAGTATAAAAAAACAAGGACCCCTCTCCATCATATTAAACAACTCTTAAGTATCGTCGACAACATACGAGCTGACGGAGCAACAAGGGACACATCTAGGTTAAGATTCTTCCACTTCTCCCTCACAGGGAAAATGGCAGAATGGCTTGACAGAATACCACCCACTCAAATCACAACGTGGGATCAGCTCGTATCCCGAATCTTACACTTTCTTATCTAGTAGTAAGTACCTCGCCCTTACGAAATTAATCCTCCGATTTAAACAAAGGGACATGAACCCATCAAAAGTGCCTGGATCCGTTTCCAGGACTTAATCAAACAGGTTCATCATCATGGGATACATAAATGGCTTCTGGTTCAAATCTTTCATGACAACATATCTCGGATTGTTCGCATGAAGCTCGATCAATTCACCCAATTCCGCTTCAGCTCTCTTACTGAAGAAGAAGGATGGAATCAAATAGAAGAATACGTCCAGTACCAAGATGAGATCTTTGGGACGAATCACCACCCTCCATGAACGTCTCTTCCATCTCAGAAGCAATGAAACCTACGCTCAGGGGGCGTTTAAAAAGGGCCTGCAAGCAAATCTCTTTCCTCGAAACACCTACTCGAGAGGTTGGGCTTAAAAACCCCTACCTGATTTGCGATTACTGCGGAGGATCCCATGAGGCCGATGAATGTGAGCTGAACAACCCATCCGAGCAGGTATGCTCGTCTGGAGGAGACATCTACAATGATCCTTACCTTCTAAGATTCTATCAAAACGATGATACCTCACCGTGGGGGAACAACAAGCGTAAGGAAAAGTGAGAGGATGGCCCCGAATGGACTTGGGAACATTTCTGACATTAAAGTTTTTGTTGCTAGAACATCTACATGTGTACCAAGTGGTACTTCGGATGCACCTGATATATAGCTTGTTAGCTCAGGATTTCCCTTTGGGTTATGCACCACTAAGGTTGTTTGAGCATCAGTATACACTGGATGACTCATAAAATCCGTCAATTCATTTGCAGGTGTTTCATCTAGCAAGGTCTGAATGAAGTCTAGTAAGGAACTTGTAACTGTCAGACTGAAGTAGGTAAAATTGGGTGTTGCAGTAGACTTGTTATGCATAAACACTCCATACCTTACATCATCATCATCTCCATGTGGATTATCATGAGATAAATCCATATCAGATTTGTCAGCATCATTAGTTTCATTTGCACTTCCCTCTGGTTTGTCTAAACTTGAAGAGTAGAATGTTGCATCACTAGTAGTATCTGATGAAGAATAGTATTTGTTGTGAGCAGCACTCGATCCTTCTCCTGCAATTGGTTGCTTCTTTTTCCTTAATCTCTTTAGTCTGCTAGCTTTTGATCCTTTCCGTAAGTCTAAGAATGAGGATCTTCAACTGCAGGACCTTTGAGTTTTTGTCCCCACTCATTGTACATATCTGCAACGGCTTTGTCAGTTTGGCTGTCAATTGTCAATTAACTCCTTCGACGTCATTGAGAGCGCGGTTCTTGAATACTGATGGAGTTTGCAAGTTCACCTACAACTACTTCTTCAGCGATAGTAAGAGATCTTGTCTTCCTTAGCATAATATCTTTCTTGAGTTTGTTGGGAACATTTGCTACTTGATTACCATAACACATAAAACCTTTTCCTCTTCTACTTTTGATTAGAGATACATGTTGATCTTCTGGTTTATCAACAATTTTAGCTTTCTCACTTTCGACTTCTTAGCCATATAATACTTGTACCCTTCTTTCTTCTTGATTGCATCACTGATCATAGCATCAGGAACTTCCATTCTAAACTTGTAGTCACCGTTAGTTGTGCTTAACAATTTGGTTATGGGATGATCATCTTGTGAACTGTGCAACTTAGAGTCTGATCTGTGAGGAATACTCTTGTTGTGTGAAAGAATGTAGTCCATGATAAGCTTGGTAAAGCGGGTGTACAACAGCTTAGACATCTTTGATGGTCTGGATGATCTTTCAACAATTTTCCATTCAAATTCGTCCCAAATTAATGATGTGAAATCTAAATTGGTAGAGTGAATGATACCCCATAATATCTGAAGTATTGGAAGTCTAACTGTGTCCCAGCTTGAGTCTTTTCCCGTAAGACATCTGTTGAGTACACTCAGAATAGCTCTCCATGGTTGATGAAGTCTTGTGGCGACCATTTTAGAAACGGCAATCAACTTTGTTTCGGGATCTTCATCATAACCATGTGCCTTAATGAATTTAAGAACTTGAATTTCTGAGGGAGGTTGGATGTAAGTGTTGTTGGGATCAAGTAGAGGCATCTGCAATACAGTTCTGAGTAATCCGTATGTGAGAGTGAAAGTGTGATTGTCTAGTTCGAAAGTGAATGTATGGTTGTTTTTGTTGTGATTGATGATTGTCCAAAACTGGTGTAGGTAGATGATCAGTACGGTTGTAGTTAAGGAAACCGGATTGTATAGCTTGTGGTGTCTTAGAATTTCAACAATAAATCTCAGCATTGTATCAGTGATATGTGAATCTGAAGCGACACGGTGGTTGTTCTTCTTGATGACAAGTCTGTTAGCACGTGGAACCAGCTATTCTTCAAAGACAATTTAAGAATATGTTCTTGACATATTGAATTCTGAGGATAAGATTCAAAATTTGATTAGTTTCACATGAATACAAACTTAAAAACATTTATTTCGTTTTCTGTTTTTATTCACTCTGTCTGTTTTGTATGGACGGGCATTTCTTTTTGTCCATACTTATGTTATTTTCTTTCTCATGTGCCTTTATTCTTGCTTTTGCTAACACAAGACGTATGCTCTTTTCTTTTCACATGCGATTTTTATATCTCGTTCCGTATTTAGTTATCCTCGGTTAAAATTAAGTTTTTGGATACTATCTCTACGAAATAAAAGATGGAAGAATGAACGAGAATTTTCAATTTTCTCATGCTTTAAAAGTGTTCATCTTAACCAATCTTTATAGAAATAGCATCATTTGTATGGAAGAAAAACTTTTCAGAAAACGATTATTTCGCATGAGAGTGAGTTTTCCTTTTAGTAAAATAACCTTGAGCCCTGAAGATTTACTGATTTGATAAAGGGATACATTATCAGATTTTAGGTGATAACTAGCCCTAATAGCCATCCTGATTTATCAGTAGCTCTTAGTCAAATTATTTCAATGTAGACTCAAAAGAATTTTTGTCTTGGAAATTTAGTTTGCAAAGGCATTGTGTTATTTTGAAAATCAATAGAAAATGACGTGTAAAAATCTGTAGCAATAAAGTTTATAAAATCTGGACACATCATTACTATTATTTTTAGAAAATATCTCATACGAGATTAAGTGCCTCGAGAATCCCATACGTAGTATAAGTACTGGTATAGTAATCTATTTCACTAGTGGGGTTAATCCGAAGATCGACCATGAGTATTATAAATAATCCCCTAGTGCACTGTGGTGAAATTTACGAGAGATATATCCAAATATAACACATTTAATAAGAAACATAATCACATATATCAGATAGAACATGTATTCATTCTCATAGAAACATAATCAAATTCATATCAAAAGAACTTAATAAGCACGGGATTAAGAAAGTCAAACTTGGTCAATGGTCAAAGTCAATGGTCAACGGTCAACGACACAGTCAAAGTCAACGGTCAAAATCCATAGACATGGTCAAACTAAGTCAACGATCTAATCTTCTAAGTTCAAGATTTTGAGATTAAGTTTACGAGATATTTTAAAATCGTATAAAATTTACACAATTAATCATATCCGTTTTAGACTCATTTAAATAATTCGTTCTTTTTTTGTGATTTAAAAAACGTAATACTTTTTGAAAAAGTTATTAAGTTTTAAACACTTTAAAATTTGTGAACTTTTTGAATTATTTAAAACCTTTTTCATTTTGATATTTTGAATTTTCGAATCTTTTAGTGTCTTACTGATAAAAGTTGTGAAAAACATATCGTTTTGGTCAAACACAAGACGAGAGTCAAACAAAAGTCAAACTTAGTCTCGGTCCAATGTGTCTTTAAACCGGGTTAAATAATATTAATCGGTGGGCTTGAACATTGGGCAAAATGATATTGGGCTTGAAACGGGCTATAAGTCTTATTGGACTTTAAATGGGCCAAGACATTTTTGGGCTTCAAATAATAGGCTTTTGGTGGGCTTAGAATCGGACCAATCGTTAATGAAACACGAAGGTATAATCGAACCAAGGTAACCGCCCGAGACGAGGTTCAATTGAACCTTGGTGACCGACCAACGTGGGTCGGTTGACCTTGACCGACCGACCTAGGTGGGTCGGTTGAGCTTGGCTGACCGATCCATGTTGGGTCGGTTGGCGAGGTTCAATCGTTCCATGAGCTTGGCTCATTTTGGTTCGGTTATGGACTTCAAGTCTTCATCTTTATGGTCTTTAAGTCTTGAATCTTTCAATTTCACCAAAGTCTTCACAAACATTTCATCAAACACTTTGTCTTCACCTTCAAAAATCTCTAGTCTTTGTATTTAAGGCTTAAAGATTGAACCTTTTTGTTACCAACTAGCATGATTAATGATATTAAGATAACAAAACAACAAATTACATTCAATCAATCAAAACAAACACACCCATAGGGTGGTTCGGTTGGGAAACACGCACCAAACGACACACTTTGATAAATTTTAACAATGATTCAATTAAATTCAAGTTAACACTAGTCTATTGACATCATTATCTACAAAACCTCTCAAGAAAAATTAACATCTAAGCACTTTTAATTTTTATGAACCCTAAATCAAGAAACTTTAATTTTTCAAAATTAGTGAAAAGATGAACCAATACTTGTTACAAGAGTGATTAAAAGATGATTAAGAATGACTTTGGTGTTTTACCTTTGATCAAAAAATGGTTTCTTGTTTGGTCTTTGTCTTTGGAAGATCCACACAAGAGAAGAAAGAGGGAGGAGAAAATTTTGGTAAAAATGTGCTGTGTGTGTTTATGTGGATCGGTTGGGGTATTAAAAAGGGAGGGGATTCGATTTTTGGCAATTTTAGTCTCTAGAGGTTTTAAACTCTATTAAACTAAGCCTAAAGTTTAAGCAAGACCCCTAACACCGTAAATATAAAACTAGTTAGCATTTTAGGTCCTAAAGATATATAACTCATTTATAACACCTCGTGTTTTAGGTCATTGTACGACGTTATGTAATTCATAATTTATTTTTAGGGTTTTACGCGTTTGCTTTTAAATCGTAATCGTTAAGCTAAATCGCGTAAACTAAAAATGATCATTCAATGTAAACGGGCATTAAACAATTAAATGTTTACATCAAGCAAGTGTTATATGATTATTTAGAGGATAATTATTATCATTTCACATTTTATTTTTATTGGTTACGTTAAGTGTTTACGTTTCGCGATAAAGTACGTTTAGGCCTTCCCGGAAGCACGTTAACTTATCTACGCTTCATCAAATACCTAAAATTTATACCCAATACTTAAAGTTTATTTAAAACTTCAAGTATTTATCACATTATACATATTCTTCATGAAAGAATTCAAATCAAACTCTACCATGTGCAAACTATACATTTTATTAAATCTATACTACATTATACTTCAAATATACATTATACTTCAAATAATACAATTATACACTAAGTAAAAGATCAAAAGATATTTCCAAGCCCTCCTAGCATATGAAACGTGTGTGTGTATGTATGTATATTAAGCTAAGAGTCACCAAGAAGCTTCATAAAATATCTTCATAAAAGATCTTGCATCAACTTGAACTCATGACTAGCCAAAACCTATCCAAGATAAGCTCCAACATTCTTCCTATCCTTTCCACCTTGCATACATCAACTTGGTACACAAATATCTTCATATTATCTCCTAGTAGTATAAATAGGGGTTCCCTTGTGTTAGAAACTCATTCACTTCATTCCTTAACAAAGAAATCACAAAAACTCTCTTTTCCTCCTCTCTTAAACCCACGGCTCAAAAACCTAACCAAAACAAATCCATAGTTTGATTTTCTATCATTATACAAGCATACACACATCATATTTAAGGTATTCTAAGAAGGATCCAAGACTTGGTTAAGCATTTGCAAGCAAGGAAGCAAGAAAAGGAAATTAGGGTTTTCAAAGGAAATTAGGGTTTTCAAGTGTGCTAGCTTTGGTTTTTAATCTAAACAAGGGTTTAGATTGTGTTTTCTATCATCATTGTTCATCATAAGGTCCTCTTCAAACCTTTATCTTTTCATTTTCATGATTATATGTGTTCATATGTTCTACTTAGTTAAATCACCATCTAAGATACTTTTGAATATGTAAAATGAATTTTTACATATGATTAATGTTTTGTGAACTTATTTACATGTTATATGGATGGTAATATCATGTTAAAAGGAATGTATAAGTGTTTTAACATATTGGTTAAGTATTAACATGTATAAGTACAAATTAGGGTTTTTATGTTTACAAGTGAAAATGGTGTAAATAACATGTTAATCTTGTTATCTTGGACTCTCTTGGACAAAGTATGATCTAATGGATCTAATATATGTATGACATAAGATATAATTGTTGTAAAGTATTTGTAACAAGGTGTTGAAGCTTAATGGTACAAAAATCAAGCTTAAAACATGTCTTAATCACAAACTTCAAAACTTTCTGTTTTGGTTTGAATTTGTTAACAGCCATTTTAGGTTTTATAAAGATAGTACATCTCATGAGGATTCTAAAATGATAAGAAACTCGAAAAACGGATTAATAACGAAGAAGATACGCTAGTTACGAGTTTACGCCGCTAAATACTTTATAAAACAAATTTTATAAAAAGTTACTATTCATGGCAGAAACTTATACTTTGTAAACATCAATAATATGATAAAACTTTCAATTACGAGAACGTTTTCGAAAGAATCGCTAAAAACGAAGCTATAACGAATAAGATACGACTAAAACGGGGTTTACGTTAATTACAAGTATAAAAACGATTTTATAGCTGTTATGAACAGTAAAAAACACTATTCATCATAGAATCTCAAAAACCTAAAAATGTTATTTTATGATCACTCGTCTTAATACGAAAGCGTGGGCGTAAGAAACGCGAGAAACGGACATAAAACGACAAAGTTATGTCATTTTTGCTAAAGGCGTAATTATAAACGTTTTTACTTTATAAATACGATTTCACTTAAACTAATAGATGGTGATATAGCTATATAGATATATATATATGTTATTAGTTACCAAAGTGCTATATTACTAGGGAATTTCATAATGAGGCTTCTTCGGATGGCGTATTGACGAGTTGTTGGATTTACGATTTAAAGTGTCCTAACTCCTCGTACGTCATGTCATGACCTCTTAATTTATGATAACCCGAACGATAGTACGATGATAACTATATAGGATTATATATGGTAGCGAAGAAGATACCTAGTTACGAGTGAACGCCGCTTAAATACTGATAAAACGAATTTATAAAAAGTTACTATTCATGAGCAGAAACTATACTTTGTAAACATCAATAATATGAAAAAACATTCAATATACGAGACGATTTCGAAGAATCGCTAAAAACGGAGCTATAACGAATAAGATCCGACTAAAACGGGTTTTACCGTTAAATTAAAAGTATAAAAAAGAATTTTATACGTTAGAAATAGATAAAAACACTATTCATCATAGAATCTCAAAACCAAAAAATTTTATTTTATGATCACTCTCATAATACGAAGCATGGCGTAAAGAAACGAGAGAAACCGGTACTTAAACGACAAAGTTATGTCATTTTTTCTAAAGGCGTAATTAAAAACGGTTTTACTTTTATAAAAACAATTTCCTTAAACAATAGATGGTGAAATAGCAATATAGATATATATTTATTATGTTACCATAGTGCTTGATATACTAGGGAATTTCATATAGGCTTCTTCGCATGGCGTATTGACGAGTTGTTGATTTACGATAAAAGTGTCCTAACTCCTCCGTACGACATGTCCATGACCTCCTAACTTAAGATAACCCGAACTATAGTACGATGGATAACTATAATAGGATTATATATGAATTTTTTTTGATAGACCCAAAACTTGAATACGATTTCGACCATATATTAACTAGTTTTGCATTCGGCGTAGCGTGACACGTTTTTAGTTTGGGAAATATTATTAATCAATTACTCACTCAAGGTGAGGTTCATACCCGCATGTATTAACAATATTCATATTATAAGTTTTTTTTGGGGTGAGAAACATATGCATGTTTTACAAATTGGACGCAAGTGTACATTTTATCAAGATTACGTTTTGCCTAAGTAGCGATAACCCACTATGCCCATGAATCATGAACTATCAATTACTGGAATGTGAGCGCGAATGATTATAGATAGATCTATTTGGGATTGACCTCCCCGTTCGGGTGACTAGCTATCACTGGAAACGAACGTATATCATGTCGGATTTTAGATGTTACGGGTTGAACATCATCACGGGCAATGTAGGCAATATTTATATATTGTATTCATTTATGTCGAGCATTTGTGAGTCCATGAAGCTTTAAGGAAAACGATAATTACATTTTGTGATGTCTGCATCTGTTGCATTATCACGGGGAAAGTCTTGCGACCTGTCAATAACATTTACATAAACTATAAATTCACCAACTTTTTATGTTGAACGGTTAAATGCAATGTTATTTTTCAGGAGATCATTAGCATGAGGTGGCGAAGGATTACTTGTGCTTATATTTTTTGAAGTCATGCATTTAAAGATTTAGTCGCATTACATTTGTATATCTGTTATGGCCTGGAATCTTTGTAATCATTAACAAGTAAACAAGTACAGCTTCGGGCTTTTGTAACACAACTTTATTAATCTAATAGTATCAGTTTAACAACTTTTGGTACTTCTTAAATTATCTTGTGTTATTGATCTGAGAAGTAACACGCCCCGGACCCTTATTCCGCTGCGACCCAATTATGGGTTGTACACATTTGTTCACCCAGGAGTTGATGGAACCACCCACTATGCAGAGGACCCCATAATGCATACATAATGGCTGCTTATCAGCTTTCCACCATGCGCTAAAATAATAAAAAAACTAATAAAAAAAAAAAAGAAAATAAAAAAAAAAAAACTAAAAAAATAAAAATATAAATTGGGGGGAAAACAAAAAAAAAAAAAAAAAACAAAAAAAAAACAAATAAAACAAAAAAAAAAAGCACAAAAAAAAAAAAAAAAAAAAAAAAAAAAAAAAATAAAGACTACATACCTGCCCAGAGGTTCCACCATCGCCTGACTACATACCTGGCCCCGAGGAGCCGCAGTCACCTCCCCCACTGGACTTTGTTCCTGAGCCGATGTACCCTGAGTACATGCCACAGGAGGATGAGATACTCCCGGCCGAGGAGCAGCCACTACCTGCTGCTGCCTCACCCACTGCAGATTCACCAGGATATGTTCCTGAGTCTGATCCGGAGGAGGAGCCGGAGGAGGACGATGAGGATCCCGAGGAGGATTCAGCTGATTACCCTGCTGATAGGGATGATGATAATGATGATGATGATGACGAGGACGAGGATGAGGAGGAGGAGGAGGAGCACCCAGCTCCGGCCGACTCTGTCCCACCTGTACACCGTATGACCGCCAGGATATCTATCTGGGATGAGCCATCCATATCACTTCCTCCTAGGGAAGAGGTCGAGAGACTTCTTGCCTTAACCACCCCACCACCATCACCACTTACTCCACTATCATCTCCTTTACCACATATACCATCTCCCCCATTTCCAGCATCACCACCTGCTAGTCCTATTCGCCCGTTAGGCTATCGGGCTGCTATGATCCGGCTGAGAGCCGAGACACCATCCACTTCTCATCCATTACCACTACCTACTTCATCACCACTTTTGTAGTTACTATCTTCTGACCACAGGACATATAGGCCCGAGATTACACTACTACCTCGGAAGAGGTTGGGTATTGACCTTGGTCCTAGGTACAAGATTGGAGAGAGTTTAGCTGCAGCTGCCACTAGACCGATTGGAGGTCGTAGGGCAGACTATGGGTTTGTCGGTACTATGGATACCGAGATCAGACGACGGAGAGCCGAGGAGGTCGGCTATGGGATTAGAGATGTTTAGATAGACCCGAGAGAGGCTGTTGAGGATGTAGCACCGATGACCCTTGGAGGGGTCAATGCTAGGGTGACTGAGCTTACTGCAGTCTAGGAGCAAGACAAGCAGGATATCTATGTTGTGATAGAGGATACTCAGGACAGGCAGACCTAGATATATCAGAGTGTTGGGACATTGGTCGATGATAGTCAGTACCACTATGAGACTGCACGACTACTAGATTAGGAGGCTTTGGTTTCCCGAGAGGCATGGGTACGCTCCATAGAGGTTAGCTATATGACACGTTCAGAGATTTTGGCATTACGTTCTGCAGTGATGGGTCAGCAGGCAGTAATTTCACAGTTGCAGGCAGCTGAGCGTAAGATGCAGGTTGTGACTTTAGAGATGCTACAGGCAGACTACCAAAGGCAGGTCCAGTTGACTAAGGCATTAGAGTTGCTGAAAGGACTACAGACTCAGATGGCCGAGTTTCAGAGGCAGCTTGGACCCGCAAAAGGTCCGGCACAGCCTGATGCACCAGGGGAGGCTGGTAGCAGTTCCTAGATTTGGTTATGTTGTAGCTATGCTATGCAGCCTGTTAAGTATTATGGGTTATTCCCAGCTAGCAGACTGTATAGATCTTTTGTTTTGTTTAGCTACCCAGTATAGGTCTTTTGTTCAGGTATTATCTATCTTGTACAGCATACTAAGTGTTACGGGTATATCCCGGCTAGTATGGCTTTAGGTTGTTTCTTTTGTCTTGTAACCTAAGTGTAGTAATCATCTTGTATCTGAACCGAACATGTATGTTTTTCCAAGTTATATATGAAATGGACGGATTACGTTATCTATGAAATCGAATTTATTATAAATGAATGTCGATTTGGTTATACCATGGTTAATTTCAATAACAGTTGTACATTTCACTGTGTGATGTGATCTCGTTTTTATTTAATGTGTATATGTTATGTCATAGTTATGATTTTATGAAATCTAACGGGTATTATGTTTTCTTGTGATTTAAAGAAAATGGCACCAAAGAGAAAGACCACGAGGTTAAACCCAGATGCAACACCAACACCAGTCACAGACACTCATACCACTACATCTGTCACCAATGCCCAAATTCAGGCAATGATTAACGAAGGCGTTACTGCTGCACTGGCAGCACGTGATGCAACCAGGAATGGCGATGATAGCCATACTTCAGGAACGGGTGCCAGAAGGCCTGTGCAAGTTGCTCGTGAATGCACCTACCCGGACTTCCTAAAATGCCAACCCTTGAACTTCAAGGGCACTGAGGGAGTTGTTGGACTCACTCAGTGGTTTGAAAAGATGGAGTCTGTTTACAGCATAAGCAACTGTACAGTAGCATGCCAGGTCAAATTTGCTACGTGTACCCTGCAAGGAAATGCTCTTACATGGTGGAACTCCCATGTTAAGACCACTACTCCTGAAGCTGCCCATGCAATGCCATGGAGGACACTGAAAAAGATGATGACAGACAAATACTGCCCAAGGGGCGAAATTAAGAAACTAGAGTTCGAAATGTGGAATTTGAAGGTGAAGGGTAACGATGTGGTAACCTATAGCCAACGTTTCCAAGAACTGGCACTAATGTGCGATCGGATGTTTCCGGAAGAAATAGACCAAGTTGAGAAATATGTTGGTGGCTTGCCCGACACGATCCATGGCAGTGTGATGGCTACTAAGCCAAAAACTATGTAGGATGCCATTGAGTTCGCCACTGAACTCATGGACAACTTAGGCTGAACGTCAGGCTGACAACAAAAGAAAGTCTGATGACACCGCCAGGAACAACCAGAATCAGCAACCAAACAAGAGACAAAACACTAGAAGAGCTTATGCCGCAGGAAATGGTGACAGGAACAATATCGGAGGCCTAGACCTACTGTGTTTCCACAATGTAAAAACTAACACCAATGATGGTCCTTTTGCTCCCAAATGCCACAAGTGCACCACCGATTAGTCATTTAGTTTGACTAAAAGAGTAGGCAAGCATCCCCTAAATCAACATTGGGCTAATCAAGGGCTTTGTTTTGAATGTGGTGACTCAAGGGCATTTCAAGAGGAGGATTGCCCAAAGATGAAGAAACACAACAACGGGTAATCAGGTTGGAAATGCCACTGCACAATGCAAGAAGTTTATGCGTGGAAATGCAGGGGCAAATCCAGACAACAATGTCGTCACGAGTACGTTTCTCCTAAACAACCGATATGCATCTATTTTATTTGATACAGGTGCCGATAGAAGTTTTGTATCTACTGCATTTAGCTCTCGAATTGTTATTACTCTAACTGCATTAGATCATGATTATAATGTCGAACTAGCCGACGGGCAAATAGTTGGGTTAAACACTATTATCCGGGGGTGTACGTTAAACCTCTTAAATCATCCTTTCAACATAGACCTAATGCCTGTAGAACTAGTAGTTTTTTGACGATAATTGTAAGATTGGGTGGCAAAGTACCCATGCTTGTTTAATGTCTGTTGCGGAAAAGGATCGTTCGTATTCCCTTTGAGACAAATTTTAATCGTTCGTGGTGACGAAGTAGCAATAATCACGGGACCTCGATTAAACATCATCTCGTGGTACTAATGCTCAAGATGTATTAACGAAGTGATTGTCCACGTAATAAATTGCAAATATCACCGCCAACCAAAGACTTAAGACAATCAAAAAGAGAGAAACGACTCGAGAGATGTGCCATTGTTCCAGAATTTCCTGAAAGTCTTTCCTGAGGACTCCGGGTATACCACGCCACAAAACGACAAGTGAGTTTCGAATCGATTTGCCTACCATGGTGCTACAAACACCCGTAGCACGGGCACCATATAGATTAGCACCGTCCGAAATGAAGGAACTAGCGGAGCAACTGCAGGAACTTATGGACAAAGGCTTCATAAGACCAAGTTCCTCACCCTGGGGAGCTCCGGTTCTGTTTGTAAAGAAGAAAGATGGGTCTTTTCGGATGTGCATCCTATTACAGGTAATTGAACAAAACTGATAGTGAAGACCCGCTACCACACGGAGTCCCAAGGATCGATGACCTATTTTCGACCAGCTGCAAGTGTCGAGTATTTATCAAAGATCGATCTGAGGTCAGGTATCACCAGTTAGAGGTTCGAGAAGAAGACATTCCCAAGACTGCATTCAGGACTCGATACGGTCACTATGAATTCCAAGTCATGTCTTTTGGTTTGACTAATGCACCGGCCGTGTTCATGGACCTTATGAACCGGGTGTGTAAACCGTATCTGGACAAGTTTGTAATTGTCTTCATCGATGACATTTTGATCTACTCCAAAAGTAAGAAGGAACATGAAGAACACCTTGGCAATCTGAAATTAGCTTAAGAATGAAGAATTGTACCCAAGTTCTCCAAGTGTGAATTCTGGATTTCCAGGGTACAATTCCTCGGTCACGTGATTGACTGTCGAGGTATTCACGTTGACCCTGCCAAGATTGAATCTATCAAAGATTGGGCGTCTCCTAAAACACCAACAGAGATTCGCTAATTTTTGGGCCTTGCCGGCTATTATAGAAGATTCATGCGAAGTTTTCAAATATCGCCAAGTCAATGGACCAAACTAACCCATGAAAGGTGTTCAAGTTTGATTGGGGAGAAAAAACATAAAAAGACAAACAGCTTTTCAACTGTTGAAGCAGAAGCTGTGCAGTGCACCAATCCTGGCCTTACCTGAGGGAATCGAAGATTTCATCGCATATGTTGCGATGCTCAAAGAAGGGTTTTGGGGTCGTTTTGTTGATAGGTGCAAAGAGAGAAGGTGATTTCATATGCATCACGCCAGTTAAAAAAGTCATGAAAAGAACTATCCTGACAGCATAGATTTAGACTTGGGCAAGTAGTGTACGCTCTAAAGATTTGGAGGAGGGCACTATTCCTGTACGGAACAAGTGCCACGATGTTAACTGATCACCAGAGTTTACAACACATTCTTGATCCGAAGGAATTAACTACGAGGCAACGTCGCTGGTTTAGAGGTTGGTTAGAGGGATTGCGAGTGATTACGATGCGAATATTCGTTATCACCCCTGGAAGGTGAATGTTTTGCTAGCTAGGAAGCTCTAGCAGAATGGAACTAGACCATTAAGAGTTCGAGCCTTAGTCATGACTATTGGCTTGGATCTTCCTAAACAAATCCTAGAAGCTCAGACTGAAGCACGGAAACCAGAGAACATCAAAAGCGAAGAAGTTGGAGGTATGTTGGTTGAGAACTCAAAAGATCCAGAGAAACTTAGAATGGAAAAGTTGGAACCCCGCGCGGATGGAACTCTGTGCTTAAATGGCAGGAGTTGGTTACCATGTTATGGCGACTTAAGGACTGTGATCATGCACGAGTCCCACAAGTCTAAATACTCTATTCATCCGGGTTCTGACAAGATGTACCAGGATATAAAGACGCTATATTGGTGGCCCAATATGAAACCCAACATCGCCACCTATGTTAGCAAATGTTTGATGTAACACCTCCAAATTGGGTCGCAGCGGAATAAGGGTCCGGGGCGTGTTACTTCTCAGATCAATAACACAAGATATAACACCCTGTGTTTTCAAGTCTTTGACGACGTCAATAAATGTACTATTTATTTTTAGTGTTGTACGCGTTTGCTCGTAATTTCATGAATAAAGTTTAAATCGCGTAAGCCAAAAATTAGCGTTCAATGTAAACGGGCATCAAACAATTAAATGTTTACATCAAGCAAGGGTTATATAATTATTTTGAGGATAATTAATAACTTTGTTCATTTTATTTTTATCGGATACGTAAAGTGTATACGTTTCGCGATAAATTGCGTTTAGGCACTCCCGGAACCACGAAAACTTTTCTACGCTTCAACAAATACCCACGTTTATACCCAATACCCAAAATTTACTCAATATTATCATACATATACACCTAAAACCGGATATGGAGAGAAAAGACCAAGAAATGCAAGTTTAAAACACAATTCCATGTTTTCATGGGATGTTCTCTACTATTTGAGGACATACCCCATCCCTACCATGCCTTGACCAATGACTAAGACTAAAGACCATCCCTAAAGACCATACTATGTTCCTTGACTAACTATTGCATACCTTTTTGACTAGCTAACACATATAATGCAAGTAACATTCAAGAGATAACACATAGAACACAAAACACTTGGTAAAAATTTACAAAACTCCCTCCCTTGTCTCTTCATAAGCTACGGCACACAAACACACACCACACAAACCCATATAAATTTTTATACAACCCATACCCTTCTATATACATCTAATCTAAAATATACTAAGGTGATCCCAAGCATTGGCTAACCATATTCAAGCATTAATCAAGAGAAAGAAAGTTAGGGTTCTATTGAGAAAAGCTAGGGTTTCTTTGTGTAAGCTTGGATTTTGTGGCTAAACAAGGGTTTAGCACTTGATTATCATCATCATCTCACATCATAAGGTCTATTTAAACTCTTTAGGTTCTTATAATTCTCATTTTTATGTATATGTTTATTCTATTTTAGCTTAAATCACCATTTAGGAGTTTATCAAGAAAATGAGGTTTTCACTTGAAATGATCATATGGGTGACTTTTATATATGTGGTGTTATTACATATATCATGTTAAAAGTGGTGGTAAAATGTTGTATCATATGGTTTTGAAGTAAACATGATTATGAGTAAATTAGGGTTTTCATAACTTCATAATATGTTTCAACTTAAAGAAATACATAAGACATGTTAATATTGATTATGGACTTTTAATCATGTTAATATAACACTAAAATAAAGTCCTATGGAAAGAAATATACTTGTACACACTTGGTTATGTATAAAAATGATTATTGAGAAAACTAGTAAATTAAGTTTACTTAAGTAATGTTATGGTTTTAAAATAGATTAATGGATTTGTTGACATAAGTAACTTGATAAAAATAAATAGTACCTTTATTGACGTCGTCAAAGACTTGAAAACACAGGGTGTTATAGTATCCGGCTCCGCTTCAATCGTTTGATCTCCCGTTCCATGATTTCAACGGGCTCTTCCACAAACTGGAGCTTATCGTCTACGTGAATCCCCTCTAACGGCATGACTAATGGTTCATCGGCATAACATTTCTTCAGGTTAGACACATGGAAAGTATGATGAACTCTGCTCAACTCTTGGGGAAGTTCCAATTTGTAGGCAACCTTCCCAACCCTGGCTAACACCTTGAAAGGTCCGACGTATCTTGGATTCAGCTTGCCTCGCTTACCGAATCGCACAACCCCTTTCCATGGTGAGACCTTGAGCATAACCCTATCCCCAACTTCGTACTCCATTGGCTTTCGCTTCCTATCAGC